>JAADJF010000530.1:0-43663 GCA_012932015.1 Fusarium acutatum
GGGGGGGGGCCTCCGCCTGTTACTGTATGACTTGCTGCACTGTAGGCCAATGGAAGGTAATCGACATATGCAATCTAATGCACGGAATAGCAAGTCCCCCATACCAAGATCATGTTCGTTTCTTTCTTTTTTCGCTTCTCTTTTTGTATTTACGTACAGTAGCCTTCTAATCTCTTGCGTCATTGCCACCGCCCGCTGTGGTTCATCATTTTATGCTGTATGTATTGCACAACCACCTCTTTTTGCATTCCTATGACAACAGTCTCAGAAGCAAAGAGAACTACCAACTCAACCATTTACCCATTCATTGCGTAGCGCATGCAACCCATGTCCAACTATTACTGATCTTTGGGTACAGAACCCGGCGTCGATCACGGGCTTCACATCTTACACCCGAAATCGAAATTCAGCTTGACAAGGCCTGTGTTTGATTATCTGATCTACATTGTATTCTCCATTTTGGCTGCAACCTCGTTTAGATAAGTAAACCGGTTGCCGGGAACGAACCATGCAACGATCATAGGTTCGTTCCCAAAGCATATTCCCTCACACCCAATCGTAGCAGGTAGATATCCAAACACGAAATAGCCTCCACCGGTCCATTCAAACTCTGTTTTCGTTTTGACAAGTGCCGGCCCAGGGCAAAAAAGAGACTTTCAGGGGTTCTTGGACTTTACTTGCGACTAAGAACTGTACTGTAGATGAATTACGGTGTTGGGGAACCTCTGTGGAACCCCGCCAATCTCATCAACGAAGCCATTCCCGTAACTCAATAGCCTTGACCCTAGTCTCCGCGCCGGCCTTGTCGCTAAACCGGTCTTTGCTCTATTTCCTTTATTCCCGTCTACGTGCGCTATGATAGACGTAATTCTCTCTCTCGGCCTCTTTGTCCAAGGGCGTCACGGGGTCTAGGAGACGAATGGTGACATTAGCTCATGTAACTTGTCATTTTTCCAATTGGGCTAACTATGGCGTTGTGATGGAGTTGAGTGTTCATACTTTATTAGATAACAAAATAGGTCCATACCTTTAGAGTCTATGGAGATCGCGGGCGTTTTGTTCCTGTCTCTCCTGTTCCTGAGCCTCCCTGAATCGAATCTATCGTGTCATATTCCAGTAGTTTCTCGTCCCCTCCCATCTCGCGTTGCACATCGGCGTCTCATCTCAGCTCATTCCAGGCACAAACGTCTCCCCAACGCCTCAAATCCCAAGGGAAAGAGTCTGTGCAACAGTAAAGAACCCGTGGGAATCCTTATCAGAGCTGCAAAACACACACGGCAAGAGAAAAAAAGGGTCCAAGGGTTCTGTGTCAGCCTTTATCTCAGCCACGGACTGATATCCACTGACATCGTATGTAGTGAATCATCATATGAACCACGACCCAAGAAACACCACTAGACTCTCGAGATAATGGAGACACCCTGACACCCCATGCAAGTGACCCCTAAACGCCTCAGTCAGTATTGGAGATCCCCTTCCCCTTGTCGGCACGGACTCGATCATGTTCAGCCTCATACAATGATCGACATTGCTATATCAGATCATATCATGGTCCCCTGTCTCTGTGCGAAATGTGAATGTGTGCATGTCATCATAATTCCCCAATTCTTCCTCATCCCTACGCATCTCGTCACAAACCAGCTGTGCTTGTAAGGCAATTCTCACTAGAGACATGGCCGTAAACTGCCTGACCCAAGCCGTGATGGATGAAACTGGCTGCATACCTCTCCCTGACGAAGACTTTTTCTCCCTCACTAATTTTATGTATTGGAACTATTTATGCAACCCTCCTGATGCTAAACAACCCCTTTGACACTCGGAAACTCTAATATTTTCTCCTTGAGGGTGTTGTTCTCTTCCGATGGTCTTGCCCGTACATGTTGGCATTAACTCCTCTAGTAGAGTCTTCCTCTCCACCACGGCCCGCGTAGTCTACAATAGCCCCCGGTCGAATCCAATAGACCTCTATTCTGAATGAGGAAATACCTGTATCCGCAGTTTTTTGTTGAACTAACGTTAGACAGTAATCTGCTCCGCTGCGGATCGTGTCCAATGGCCTTTGCAGCTTACATGTCGTTGATCTTAGCATTCCTCGAGTCGGGAGGCAAAGACGGTTGACATTCCCTCTGCTAACATTGCAAATCAGAAACCGTTTGACATGTGTCTTTGTACTACCCGCAGTCCAAATCTTAATATTATTAGATCCAGACTCCCAAAAAGTCTCTGACCGGACCTAAAATCTCCAATCACATCATCGGTCTCCCGTCTCAGCCACTACCGTTTGAGCCTCTTGTTAGCTCAGAAATATCCTATATCACATCCGACGTCCATCGGAGTGGCCGCCGAGACCCCCAGAGGAACACACCACACCTAATGCCTTGTCGACCCGTCTTTCTGTCTCCTTCATGTATGTACAGCACATCAAATCTGCCAGGCCCAGAGCAGCGGGTGCTGCTACGCCGTATCTTGCCATCTCATCTCCCCATCTCATCCCAATCTAGCAGAAGCAATGAGCCTGTGCATGTACCTTGTCTGTGCTGGGACTAGGGGTGCCAGGGGGACTCGCGGATCGGCAAGCTGTCCTACCCCGAGATCTGAGACATTATGGAGCTGTCTATCGGAAGCCAAAGCATCCATCCCAACCCATCCACAGTATCTTTCGCTCAACTGCTCGCTCTGCCTGCCTGTCCTTGAAATGCTCCAATTCCGCTCTGCGCTCGTGCCAAGGAGTCCGGAAACTCTAAAGCCCGCCGAAGCTGAAGTTTTCTCTGTCGGATGCTGTCTTTGTCATATCTGACATCTTTTGGTTTCCTACTTTTCTGGGTATAGGCCACCTGAAAGTCTGCTTCTGAACACAAGCTACATATCCTCAAGCCAATCAATCAACACGTGAATGCCTTTCATCCTTGCCCTGCACTATGTAATGTAATCTCCAGCTTTGTCTGTCTTGTCTCTCCACGAACAGGCACCACTATGTCCAGCTCAGCCATGTTCCCAGCGCCAGCTCAAAAAAGGAATTGCTAATCGATATGTCACTTGCATGGAGATCATTATGGGGAAACTCATGACGAAGGTGTTCATTTGACAGAATTTCTTGTTTCATTATTTGCTGCTCCAATCCTATGTCCGCCACCGTATTGTCCCAGCCATTCTTTGTCCAGAATGTGGAGGGTAATAGAAGAGAAAAGAATAGCTAACCAAAAAGTAAAGTAAGAACGAATTCCACAAAATTCCTCAACACCGAGTAAAAGAACAAAGTAAAGTAGAAAGCCTCCCCCCAAGAGTAGAAACGCCCTTGCACCTTTGAAGTGGACCTGGTTGTGTGATAACAACTCCATCATGCAAATAGCCACCCAAGTAACAGTAAAAGTAAAGTCAAGTCAAGTTCAGGTAATCCTTTTCCGCATCTTCTCTTCAAACATAGTAATCATACAGACCATTACACCCTCGTGTCTCCTGTAATTTCGTTTGCTTTCCAAAAGAGCTCTCTTGCCTGAGTCTCTAATGCAGCGGCGTCGACCATATGACGGTCTGGCTGCAGAAATGCTGCAATTCCTTTCTTTTTCCAGTTCCGCTTTTTCCGTATATGATGATAGTGTGTAGATGCGAATGTGTGTGGACGAGACAGACAAAATATGTAAGTAGTTTTTGGGTATGTGTGTCTGACTGAATGTGTGTGAGTGTGTGTGTGTGTCTCCCCAATCAAGCTGAGCGAGTGCGCGGGTCTTGGTCTTGTTCTGCGTGTCTCATATAAGTGGCGCCCACTGGGACTCGAGTCTTCCCTGGTCTCGTTATTCCACCAGTGGCGACTGACGGAGTTCTCAAGTAAGGTACCCGAGCCAAGATATGTCCATCAGTAGAAGTAGAGGTAAAAGCAAAAGTAGGTAATGCCAAGCAGTCAATGACTGTGGAGGCTCAGCTTAGTATTCTGGGCCCCGCTTCTCAGCAATCTTGGACTTTGAGGGCGCTCTTCGCTTCCTGCTTCGCTCCTCTTGCTCAATGACAGGGACTGCAGCAGGGATAAACTCAACTCCGCGGTTGCGGCTGTTGGGTCGTGCGTGTAGCTTGCGGTGGTTGTTGAGGTTATCTTGGCGGTTGAATTGGTCCTTTCCACAGAACTCGCATGAGAAACGGTTAGGTCCTTCACCGTGGAAACTGCTTTTTGTTAGTGAAAATGTTCAATTTTTACTATCTCAACAAAGACTCACGTTTGCTTGTGACGCTTGAGATGCTCGTTTCGTCGGAATGCCTTGTGGCAACCGGGGTAGTCACACTTGCACATAGCTCTTCGAACAACATCAACTTGAGCAGAATCAGGCTTGATCGATCGCTTCCTCGATGATCGGATCTGAGCTCGCTGAAGTTCAGCACTCTTCTGTTGGATCTCATGCACCATCAACTTCCTTTGAGCACGCATGCGGTTGGGAGAGTTGGGGTCATGAAGGTGGTAACCAAGAGGGGACTGAGAGTGGCGGTCCATATCAAAAGTGTCAAAGTCACTTGAGAGTTGCCTGTTGGGGAAGAATGAGATTGGGCTGTCGTTGGCACAAGACCATGATGAGCCGGTCTCAGCAGCCTCAGAGCCAGAGATGCTTTGGGTTGGTGTCATCATGAATGAGGCGGGGCCCATTGAAGCATCAGGAGAATACGAATACATGCCAAAGGAGTTTGATGGTGTTAATGAGCCCATTGATCCGTGATGAGCCATGTTCATGTCCATCATGTGCTCGTACTCGAAGCCGAGTTGCTCTCGCTTCATGGGAGTGTTGGGGAGAGAGTCGGAGAATGAGATGTGTTCAGGCTCAGGCTTGACAGGGCCAAACATGAACTTGCCCATTGCTGATGAGGGAGGGGTCAGCTCTGCCCCCCGGTGGGAGACAGGGTTGTAAGGGCCATCAAAGTCCATGTTGCTGAATTCATGAGGTGTTGATCGTCGAGATGTAGGAGTGAACGGGTCGTAGGCTGATGAGGCGGAGGAGAAGCTGGTGGTGGTGGATGGGCAGGACATGGGCTGACTGCAGAGGCTGAAGGAGTCGTCCATGTCGAACCGGTAATCCGACTCGAACTGCATCTTGAATATATGAGAGCAAGGAGTGTTAAGAGAATAGATGGGGAAGGGATGAGATGTATGTGAATATGTCTTGAGTTGACCTTGATTGAAGGGTGAAAGTGTTCAAGGTTGGTCTCAAAAGGCTGTGAAGAACAATCAAGAATTGAGTGAAGTTGTTCAGTTGTCTGGTGAGTGAGTCTGATCGGGAATGTTTTTTCATCTTTCGAGGACGGACGCCCTTGAAGATATAGAGATGAGGTGGAATGAGGTACGCAGCATCGAGCTGCGGGTCCTGAGACAGTCAAGCTGTTAACTCAACCACCCGTAGATCCTTGAACACAGCCGGTGCAGCTAGTAGGGAACCCGCGAGACACAGCTATGATCCAATACCCCCAGGGCAAGAATGCGAACAAGGGTAGAGAGAACTCGAGCTGCACTCATCGAGATCGCTGCTCTGAAGAGGAACAGTCCAGGTAGGGCGACGGGAGAGGCGTGATAGATCCACAGTTGAGCGAGTGGGTTTATTGCTCGCATAGAGTGAGTGTAATGTTTTGGATGAAGTTGTGTCAGTTATGATCGAGTGTCCCTGGGGATGTTTCGCTCGGCCCTCAACGCCCTCAGCTGGACTAGTTGCTGACTAGTTATACAGCAGCAAGAGAAAGAGAAAGAGACCAATACAGACTTGAAACTTGATCCGAGAAGTTGAGTTTATGAAAGTGAAAGAAGAAGAAACTACTACGCTGGCATTGAGTAATGCAGGACTCGGAGAATAGGGACAAAGTGAAGAACCAGAACAAAGGCACGTATAATGGCAGTCGAGAATATGCTTGAACCAAGGGTCGGCATATGGGGGGTGCGGTATAGACTAGGATGGGTGGGCGTGACATTAGACCACGTCCCTGACTCTGGGGCGGTTCCTCGCTCGAAGCCACAACTTTATAGACACCCCTGCAGCCGCCGAACCATGGCCATGCTGCGGATCCCAGGGAAAAGGAAAAAAAAAAAAGGGTGTGGGTGTGTGATGCATCGACTCCAACTCTCACTCTCCCATTACCTGAAAGACTCGAGGCGAAGTTGAGTGAGTGACTATATCGGACCCTGCATGAGTTGCATGAACATAACCCCCGGGGTGAGAAAAGGTGTCACTGACTGGACTGACTGACGCCAGCCCTCCATGTCCATGTCCATGTCCATCTCCATAATCTATCCATTTCGCACATGTGCCACAGGACAGGGCCTACCTGTCAATGTCAATGTCAAGGTGAGTATGGGTAAGCCACGCCCAGAGCGTGGGAGTCCTCTCTGAGGTAATTGTGTGGGTGCCCCAGATCTAGTGTAAGGATGTACGGATGTACGTACATCCATCCATATCGTCTCGGTCGGTCGCTTCTCACTCAGAAAAACTGTTAGCTTTCTTGCCTCCGACAGTTATGGATATCATCTCTAGGAATGATCAGGGCCTGGAATGGGAGAGAGTGGAAATGTCGCTCAGAAAGGCCATCAAGTGAGACAGTGTCGCGTCGAGGGGACCCGAGCCAAGACCATCAGAAGGTTCATGTTCCTGAGCGTGCCTGGATGTGTTACCTCTTGGGCGAAACATGCCCCATCCGAAAGGTCTTTTTGATTTCCCCATATCTCGACTCCCTTGAGACTGAGCATACAGTAGTGTCGAGACAGTTCAAGACAAGACAAGAGAGCGGAACGATTAGTGGGATATCTCTCACTCATTCGAGAGTCAAAGTGAAGATGTGGGTCAGCAGGAGAGAAGGTTTAGCAAAGGAGTAGAGTGATTGAAAGGTAATCTGGCCCTATTCGTGAAAAGCAATCACAGGCGTGGTGCAGGTCTCACCCAAAACGAAAGGGACCTGCGGGTGTTCCTGGCGATGGATGGGGCATTCACTGCAAGAACATGGGAACTGTGTGCTCGTATCCGCGCATTACGGATAGATTTGAGTGCATATGGTACTGTAGAGTGAGTGTAAGGAGTAGGAGTAGGTCGAGTAGAGTTTCTTCGTGGACCCTGATCCGATAAACGTCTCAGAGTGTTGACTTTTTTCGGCTGATGCTGACTCTGCAAACCAACAACATGGTCTGGTCATACCTAGGTACATGTACAGTAGGAAAACTCCATCTGAGGAGGGCTCCTTGTGATGTCATTGGACGGGAAGAAGAAGCTCTGTTGGCCCTGCACATCCATCCACTCCAACCATCGGAAGGTCTGCTGCGGATGCAACACCAACTGCACTGTAGGTACTGTAGAGCTGCAGAGTCGCATTGCAGCTTTGCAAGGGTGGTATCGGCAATTGTTAAGGTGTAAAGGTGCCGGGTGCTGGGTAACTTTGCCATGCCATGCCAGGCCAGACCAGACCCAAAGAAGAATGTAACGTCAGAGCGGCTAAACTCAAATCTCCATCATCATGGAAAAGGGCTCAAGTTGACCTCGAGAAAATGGAGATATCGGATGGTAGCGGAGCAACCACGGTATCTATCCTTACAGCCCATATGCATAGAATACAAATTAAGCTCCCATTGACAGGTGAGCGTGGTCAGTCAACCCCTGCTTCGCCTATCGTCTGGAAAGGAAATGCCTTGCCTGTCAAGTTTGTGCACTAAAACTACCTATTCTATTGTAGCCGCGCACGGTTCTCAATATGACAAAAGAGACAAGAGAGACTTGCCAAACTGACTGACAGTCACAGAGAAGAGAATGGAACAGAGGGCATCCGTTTCGCTTACAAGTGAGTGGTATTGTAATTGTGCCGAGAAGGGGACTCGGTTGACCCTGAAAACTGAAAAACAGGGCCGAAATCAACTGAACTGGACTGACTCTATTGATAGAGTTGAAACTCCTTAAGCAACTCCTTTGATCAAGGAGAGATAATATAGTCAATAGTGTGAGGCTGCCCTCGAATTCTTCATTTCAATGTTTCCGAGTTTGTTATCCGTCGGCCATTGAATTATTCCTCCTAATGGAGGGGTCAAATCGAGTTGAGTTGAGTTGAGTAACCCCTCTTACTACCCCATCTTAGCTCTGCTTGGCTCATCAAGTCAAACCGAGACGCACTATACTCTTGCTCCCTAGCCCCAGTAAAAACGCGACCTGGACGCGTTCCCAGGTGTGATAAGGGAAGCTGGGACACTAAAGTCATAACAAAGGGAATGGGAAACAGTTCAGTTAGTGCATCGCGCAACTGTCTGGTGCAAGCACTAACGCGAGGCTCGGGACGGTAGCTGCGGGGCCAGCGCCCACTATCGCTTCGCTACAATAGGGTACAGTAGGCACCTCAGATAAGAGCGCAATGCCTTAAGCCAGTGTCAGCTCTCAAAGCGTCCCTAGTGCCGGGCGATCTTCCCGGGGAGTGACCCAGCGATCCTCCCAAGAAATCAAATCTAGGAACAGAGAGGGGACCACCAGGGGACAGGGGCCCTCTCAGTGGAGGGAGCCATTGGAGGGAGAGGCTGTTTGGCGCTGGTGCTGGCGTTGGCGTTGGCGTTGGTGTTCGTTCATAGATCTGGCTTTTTTCTTCTTATACCTATTCCCCACTGTAAATCAGTCCAAGTTAGACCTATCGGTGCGGTAGCATTACACGCCCCCCGTCTTGTAATGTAATCCACCTCACACATACACTGCTGAAGGCTGGTAAGACACCTGAGATGGGCTGGGCAGGGTTTTTCAGTTTGGTGATATATCGTTTTTTCCTTTTCTTTCTGTTCTGCTCTCACCTTGGAAATGTGCAGTAGCTTAGCCTACCTGGTAGAAATGGATGATGCGAGAGTTACTAACGAAATACGCGATGCCTCGGGTCCCTTGTTTGCTAAACGAACGAAAGATGAGAGAGTACCTAAGGTGCATAAGATTTCACCATCATTGCCCTTGCAGTGTCTGAAGCGGATGTAAGTAAAGTCTCCGCCATGATGAGAAACAGAGTGTTCATCATCATTTCTACTATACATATGCATCCCATATTAAGAAAACGGTGCAGTATTGGCCAGTGAACGAATAGTGCGTGCAGCTCCTAGCATCATCTCATCTCATCTCATTTACACCATGTACAGGGCCAATTCAACTGCATACCCGACATCTGCAGTCCTTTCGTCATACGGCATCGTAAGTTACTTTTTTCGTCCTGTCTCTTTGCCTGGCCCTGCCCTGCCCTGCCCTGTCCTGAGCTGAACTGGGCTGGTAATACCGAGCAGCGTAGCATCTCATACGGGCCCCCGACGGGAATCCGAGTGTTCCCATGCTCCTATCCACTTCTTCCCGTGCCTAGCCTCTGTCTAACTCAGGCCCAGGGCCAAGAGAGCGAGAGTCTGAAAGAGGGGAGCACTTTAGGCATGCGTACCAGGTTTTCCCCTGCTTCCCGTCTCCGCTGACTCAAGAGCTGAAGAGTCGAGATCCGTGATCTGACAAACAAAAGAGCTCCTCCTCAGCTTACACAGATGGGAATGGATTATGGATCACGGAAGAGGCCCCTCGCCCCGCCGAGAAAAGGCCAAGCCCGTTATCCCAAAGGTAGATCCATCTCCGGCCCGGCTTTCCAGCGCCGTTGCTCCCGTAAAGTATACGAGCTCCCCAAAGTAAAAATAATATGTGCTGTGCCAAGATGCTAGTATAAGTAAAGGATTTTCGTACTGTCTCGTGTGATGAGAATGAGAATGCTGAATTCCCCTCATGATAGACCGTGGAGCAGATCTGCTGTTGGAGCTTCTTCTTCATTTCTCGCAATGGCATCATAGATTTATAACCTCATAGTCTCACCTGAGCTGCGGGCACGCTTCCGCAGGTTGTCCTACCAATCAGAGTCTTGAGTGTCATATCAAGCGCCACAAGTCCCAGCAGCTGTCGAGACCTTGTGTTGGGGCTCTAAGTGATCTATCATAAAATCCTGCCCACTCTGCATACTCCATAGGGGATGGTCTAATCAGACAAAAAGTGGTCTCTTGTGCAGTAAAGTCCTTCTCCACGCACTCTCGTCCCTCTGGGCTAGTGCCGTTGATGTACAGTTGGATTGCTTGGTTGGTAATGCCATATGCGAACACTAGGAGGCCCAATTGGGTGCATGGTGTTCCCTTGTGTAGAGCTCTTTGTGGGCACCGGGCCCAGGAATTGCCGGATTGACTTGGGGACTATCACTATCACCAACTAATCAACCTGTCAACTTGCCTTGGCCGCATCCCTTGACTCCCGTATCGAGTAGACGATGTTACATCTGCAGCCCATTTGGTGTTTGTCTCCCTCTGTTTACGGTAATCATACGCTATTGTTCTTACTCTCCCTGGTTGGCAATCTATCTATCAGGCTAGTTATTAGACGATTGTAGCAGTATACCACGTACACTACTGTACTTCGATCCATAAGGAGAATAACGCTTCGTGTCTTGGCTGACTGACTGCTGTAGCCATGTCAAGATTGCCTGCTGTGGCTATTATTGTGGCTTTTGGAGGCTGCAACTAGGTAATTCAACTGGCAGTGGATTAATAACGCCAACATATTTTGTCAGTACTGAGAAATGATTGACGGGTTCGTACTCTTGCCGACGGCAAACTGAAGTCCTATTTTCTCAACATATGGTTCTCACTGTGACGGGCCCGTGGGCGAACCCACTCTCACCTCTCAACTCATGCTTGGGGGAGACCGCGCAGCGTTGGTTGGAGCGAGGGACTCGGCCGGCCGGGGTCTACGGCTTCTGGGCCAAGGGTCCCGAAGCTGTCAGTCTCCGCTGACATAGTTACGTTAGCTTCTGTAAACTAGGTATTGGTGTTCTGCCCTACATTGATCTATGTGAAGAATGTCATCCAAACTCGGTGGCATTTGTTAGTGCTCCGTATCTGGATAGCTTTCAGTCCCTTGGGTATCGTGCTCCACTTCCCTCGGTTCTCTGCCCAGCCTATATATCATACCAGGTAAGCCCAGGCCACTTGCGATCGCCGATGCACTCTACTTTGCACGATGCGAGCGACCGAAATGCCATATGGCACTACGTACATATACGTTTTTTCTTTTTTGTTTCCTTGGGCTTGGGCTTGGGCTTGGGCTTGGGCTTGGGGTGCTCTGTGCTTGCTTGCCCCCCCAGATCGAAGTTACACCGCAGCCGCTGTTACACCCGCCGTGAATCTCCCGCCAACTAGGTTTGTGATCTGACGGACGGCGGGCGGGAGAAGATCACCATGCTGGGTATAGTCAGGGGTCTGGAGAGCCAGTTTTTCAGGGCCTGCTCCCTGTACGAGTTCCTGTTCCTGTTCCATTTTGGAGATTCTGTGGTCTCCCGAAACCTTGGCCCTGCGTCATCTGCATCTGTATCTGTATCTGCAGCATGAGGCACGTCAGGGTATAATTAATTGACCCTGAGACTGAGACCAGACCGAGACTCTTACACAGCATAAAGCAAGGTATGGAGGTTTTTCTCTGCCACAAACCAATTTGTGTTATTCTTTTTTTATTCCTTGACTCTCTCCCTCAGAATACTACCTTTGCCAATAGGTATCATCGACTCTCTTTCGCTACCGTTTCTCGCCTCTTGACGAGACGGTCATGCTTACGGTGACATTCGCATATCAATAGCACCGGAATGCAGGCTCAATTCGACCGTTTTGACCGTTGGTAGCGCGGCATTGCTTAACATACGTCGGGCCGGCAGCTAATGGCTCTGGTGTGGACGGTAACGCAGCTTCAAAATAACATCGACCTTTTTTTTTCTCACGGTGAAAGGCACAACAATTGCATTGCCCTGGGCTGGGCTAAGCTGTTGTTTTGGCGGGAAAGATATTATCCAGTGGCCAGATCTCGCGGATTTGCGGGAAGCCAGTTAATAAAGTTTCGCCCAGAACCGGAGCCGTGGTTACGCTTGGCTGTATTAGTTCACTATCCACGATTTCCATTCCCTAAATGGGGTTTAGCTGCCCGCAAGCCTAGTAAATGTGTAAATCCCTCTCGTGAAATGGATTGACAGTTTCCACGGAGCCGCTCGAATTCACCATGTTGACATTCATTTTCGATTTCGATTTTGATTTATGCAGCTCATGACTCTTGATCATGGCCTTTCAAGCACTAATCCTCGTTATTTCATGTTCTAGAATGCGCCTCCTTCAGTTGACACGATCGATCGATCGGCAGGAGACTTATTCTACCAATGAGGCTATAGAACATGTAGGGTAACTCAGGGCTTAGGATGGTTTCAAGTAATTACACTTCGTAGGGCGTATGTTATAACAGATAAATCTTTTCTGGGCTAAATCGTCCCATACATTTGGGCTTGTGTCAGTAGTCTACCAGACTTTTGTCATCAGTGACCTTATTGGTGACATAATATTGTTTAACTTACTCAGTATGTGCTATGTCAGTCACCGAGCCACGACACCTGACACGGCTCGAGATAAGACAAGACGAGACGAGGTCAGACCATCCAGATCCAGACTCGACACCAGACTATTGAGCGACCATAGGATTCTGCAGTTGAAGGGCGAAATAAGCATATCTGACGTCTTTCGGACAATAAGCAAACATGGGGAAGTTTGTAAATTGTATGGGAATACCATCAAACGTGGCTGTCAAAAGAGGTGCATATTCTATCTATAGAAAACCCGTTATGAAGCCACTTTGTTTCGTTTCAACATGGCAATCTAAACAATTACAGCCCTATAGGAAGATCCACGAAACTCAATCTGTGTATATTGGACCCTACTTTTTTCTTTACTCTCTTAGTGAACAACAGCCTCTGCTTCAGCTTTCGATCTCAGTATATTCGCTCGATCTTTGGCGGGTGCGGCATACTACCTGACTTTACGACAAGCTGTCACTCCAGCCATAAAGAGGATACGCGGTCAGCCGGTCGCTTCCCACGCCCGCAGAGTGGTACATTGCGATAGTCTTACGTTTAGAATGTCACTGCAAGGCTGGAGTATCCGTCGTGGTTCGGTTCCGAATTCCCTAGATAGACCCACGCGCGCTTACGCGTAGAAAGGGAAGCGAATCAACAGTGACACCTTTTTCGATCAGCTACATCGTCAAGGCGCGGCCAGGGACGATATCTGAACACGCCCTCAATGAGTTAAGTGAAGTGACTTGATTAGGGTGACAGTGCATTAGTTTCGTCCCGTCTTACGATCGTCGATCTTATCCCCAACCTCGATGCGCTTCACATCTAACTTTAGTTAGTGCTTTTGCTATCAAGAAAGAGATATCCCAAAGTTCTTGGTAAGAAACATCCAAAAGTGCAAAGTCGTACGATTTCCCGATCGACAATGCTCTCCTTGCAGAGCTGCTGCTGTTCGGATGAAGGTGAAGCGAGACACGTTGGTAAGCTGCCCGCGAAGGATAGCTCGGCACGGTTGGTAGGTGACATCGTGGGTCTCAAGTCAGACGTTTCCCGTGAAGCGATATTGAATCCAGCATTCGCCTGTGAATCCATTCCAACTTATCGTATTCCCCAGGTGGCGATGGCACTTTGACGGGCATCCATTCGGCTTAGGCCTACTGGGGGCCTCGATACTACCATGCGCTGTAAGGAAAAGTCTCGAACATTCAACACCACACGTGAAATGCAACCATAGTGGTGATATTGGAAGTGAGGGGAATAGCAGAGAGTTGGGTCGAAACAAACAAGCGAATAACTCTATTGAATGCTTCTCCGTTTACGGTTACATCCGAGATTCTAAATTAATCCATCACTGCTTGCTCGGCGTCAGCCTCCATGTCCTGGAGGACTTTCTCCATCTCAGCTTCTGTGGCCTCCAAACCCTCAGAGCTCATGAGCTTGTTGTCCTTGTCCTCAGCTGTGCAGGGGTGGGTTGGTTAGCGTGTCGATCACCTCTAGGGTAGGGAAACGGGAACTCACTTCGAGCTTCAACGAGCAGATTCTCTTGAACCTCACAGTCGGTCAAGACAGATCCATCTCCAATTACTGCTCTCTTTCCAATAATACAACGTGTCAGCTTGCATGCCTTGCCAACAACAACTCCTTCCATAAGTAGACACTGAGAGAGCTTGGCACCCTCGTTGATCTGCGAACCGGCGCCGATCACAGTTTCTTTGATAGAGGTCTTCTCCTCCACAGTAACATTCTCCGCAATGAGGCTGTCCTTTTGTGTGATTGTCGTGCGTGCTTTGACGCCTTCAGGGTAAGCGATCTTCTTTGCATGTGCATATGGTGATGGTGACTCTCCGCCTGTTTCTTCAAGTGATGGAAGCTTGGCCAGCTGAAGTGAAATAGCGAGCAACAGCTGTGCCGTGTCAACACGACGAATCAAAGGAGCTGAGCTTCCGCCCGGGTGGACATAGGCAACGATCGGCGGGACTTGGAACAATTTCGACTTCTCGGCAGCTGATGGTTCGTCATCAACTGCAATACTCGGCACTGATGTCTCGGCAGTCGTGTCTCCGTATGTGTCCCAATCACCACGGATGTTATCTGGCGTGGAAACTCGGGAAGGCGAGCTGGGTCGTTCATCGTCCTTGGTCTCCTCAACCCGACCTTGGGCACAAACACTCTCCAGCTTCAACTTCTCGGCAAGACCGGATTGCCAGCCAGCCTTTGCCCACCATCCGACAACATCCTCACCAATACTCTCCATTCGCTCGTTATCCTTGACAAAATCGAGAACCCATCGAGGGAAGATGTAGATGTGGGCATCTCGGTGTGTGGTGAACATTCGTACGCGAGAATGGGCACGCAACAAGCCGTGTCGAATGGGAAGTGAGCCCTTGTCCTCTGTCAAATCTCTCAAGGAGTCGGTTGGCATGGAGTATACCAGCTTTGACAAGTTTGAGAAGAGAGATCCCTTTGATGGTGTAACAGGGGATGAAGGCAAAGGCGTTGTCGCAATGAAGTCTGTCTCCTCCTTCTTGACAGGCGCAACAGCCTTTGTGTCATACCAGACGCCAAGTGCACCGCTGTGAACTGATCGATGGCCGTTGGAAAGCCTTGCAGTTCCAAGCATGTCTGTCAGACTAGCTGACTTGACCATCCATGATTGTAGAAGCTTGTCTCCTCCAAGTTCGCAGACCAAGTCACAAGGGAGTACTACAAAATCACCAGTGATAATCTTCCTAATCTCTGGCAGCCGTAGGATCTCAGCAGTGCCTGTGTTTTGATCAAGGTCTACTGGTGAGAGAATGTCGGGTCGCGGCAAAGGTAGCGCAGTTAGATGAAGGTTAGTGTTCAGAGCAGTTGAGATAGCCTCGGATGCCGTAGGAGGACAGACAAGATTTATGTCTAGTAGTTGTCAGTATGTATCCTTTCATAACTGCAGAGGGAGGAGCTATCTACGGATATACTCAATGAGTCACCCTATAGCACCAAATTTGACTGACCAGTGATGCCCATTCGATAGCAGAAATCAAGTGCGTACCAGACCATAGGTCGGTTTGCAATAGGGAGAAGGGCCTTAGGGCTCTCATCGGGGTTAGAGGTGAATGTCGGGAATGACGAGCCAGGCCCGCAAAGAATGAGGGCTTGAAGCCCAGTTGACGGCATTGATACAGCGTGGGGCATAACACCGCGGGGTTCCTTGTTGATTTACTGATGCAGAGGTGAAATATATGAGATACGTCAACTTGCGGTGGAAGTCTGCTGCGGCCTCAGTGTGTGGGTTGGTTCGTTAATGCCAACGCGAGGGCCGTCGTTACTGTATGAAGTCAAATATGAAGTGAAGAGTCACTCAAATCCATTGCCAAGACATCAAAAATGTACGTTCGTGGGGTGCTGTCCCGCCTGTGGCTGCAGCTGTGGCTGTCGGAACGCACAGCCACATATCTTACACACTAATTCACGTGGACGGATTGAGCCCGACCTCGGTACGGATTATTGGATAGTCCCCCGCAATTGAGCCCCTGAAACGTGCTGTGCTGAGCTCTTTGTCGGCCCTCGGGCTGCTGACCCCGTTGTTGTTGCTGGGGGTAGATGGCCTCAGCCCCACTGGCTTGTTGATGCCGATTACACCAACCACCGCGTATCGACAAGAATCGGATCTGGCCCCAAACTTCGCTACTTTAACGGCTGCGCCAATATTACGCAATTGTTCAAGAGTCACAAACCCACGACACTCGAATTGCACGAAAAGGCCCTTTGCGCCTACTGCCATTGGCATCATCACCTCCACCTAGCAATGCGACAGTGCGCCGCGTAAATGTCGCCCGATCACGGATCGTCGCGGTCGCGACGGGGAGTTTGGAGTCACTGGGTCCCTCTCGCAGTCACACTTACAGTTGCTACTGTAGGCGTGGCTGCTTGGGTTTGGAGCCAGCGAAAAGACGGAGATGACGAAGACGACCACTACGGCTTAGACTACGGCAATCAAGCTCGTGCAGGTGATAATCAACCCCACGGTTCCCGAGATATCAATTCGCGCGATATTCAGGGCCCCGAGAAACCACCACGACCTGATGGCCAGAGCCATGGAATTGCGCCCGCGGACGAAGATGCGGCCGGCGGAGGCTGGGGCTCGCGCATGTCTGGTGCTCTACGGCGAACACCGAGCCCGCAGCAGTTCTTTGACTCGACAGGTAAGACTGTGGCGGCTGGTGTCGCAGCTGCGAGTGCAGCTATGGGCAAGGCTTTGGCTAGCATTCGCGAGGAGGACAAGAGCCCCTTTGACGATACCAACCCCTGGCAAGAGGAAGCAGATGCTAAGAAAGAACGAGCGCCCGCCGATACGTCGTCACCACTCGTCGGCGGCAATAGGCGACGCAAGACGGTTGCGATTGTGGTGTCTGCCGAGACAGGCGCCGTGCCTGAAGAGGAGGATTCGTTCCACGAGCACGCTGTAAGTTGATCAGACTGTTCTCTAAGGTCGCACACTAACACGCTCCAGTCTATCCTCTCCCACATCCCTCGAAACGTCGATCACTCCAAGGTTAAGCTATTTGTTCTGATTTACGCTCCTGGTTTGAAGGAACCTGCTATGGATACTGCTACTAGTAACCTTCCGCCAACTTCGCTGAGCTCTTCATTTTCTAACATTGGACACGATCAAGTTCAAACCCCAGCTGAAGAGTCAAAGAACCAGCTGTATGGTTTACTTGCGCTGTTGAATCGTACTGTTGCTGACTACTCGTAGTGAATCCGCAAGCCCTTCTTTTAACTCCATCTACTCACAGGCTCTAAGTTTGGTTGAAAAGGAGACAATGGTTCTCCCTTTCACTACACCCAACGGCCACGTTCATATCCTGCGACACCTCCAGCCAGAAGTCATCTATCTCCAGAAGGCTCTCTCTGGTCAGGATGGCAGCATCATCACCACCCTCCAGACCTGGCTTCGACATGACGTCATTCTGGTTGTTGGAGCTGATGGTGGTTCTGGTGGATTGGCAGATAGCGAGTCTGAAGCTGAGAGGGCTGGAAAAAGCCAAGAATGGTGGCAGCGCCCTGAGAGAGTTGGACGAGGACGTGGAGTTGTGGTTGTCGATAGTATGAGGCTGAATGATGATTGGGCGCGTCGAGTTCAGGGCCAGGAGTGAGACTAACGCGTCTTCACGAGATACCATGAGCTTTGGACTTTAGTATATGCTATTAAGGGTTATTTGCAGACACGAGCACGCGTGTATTTATTCAATGATTTCATCTACCTTATTTAGAAGATATTGAATTTTGTGTGTAAACCTTTTATGCCTTTTACTTTTGCGACGATGCGCTTGTTCAAGCTCCGTCACGTGATGTGATCTTCCGTAATCGAGCCGACCTCATCCAAGGGACTGCACCCGTGATACGGCGACAAGGCGTGAACCATCATCGAATTAATATCCGATTCCAGCGACAACGCAACAAAAGCAACAAGGAAATCGACGGCTCTGTTCTACTTGACAAACCTCTCATGGACCATTCTCTTTGTTTTCGATTTGCGGTTCTTTGAGATACTCGCGCCCCTAACGTGAGACTACCGCGGCCAACTCCGCATCATCCATCTAGTCAACGTGCGACCAGCCTATTCTCATCAAACCGACCTCGAATCCCGCATCGTGGCGTTTCGTTCATAATATCCATGTTTGCGACCTAAGCAAATATTCCACCAAAGTCGAGCGGACCACATCGGCCGAGATATCGTCATAACCGCTAGCCCCCGCGGCGCAGCGCGACCACAACACGATGGCGCCAGTTGGACCTATAGTCCATCAAAATGTCGCCAACAAAGTGAAGCGCCCAGTACCTCCTGGCATTCAGACGAATGGCGCTATAACATCCTCAAAATCATCACCATCCCCATCAATGTCGGCAAAGAAACCTCCGCCGAGTGCCAAGCAGCCGCCGCATTCGGCAAGCGACAGGGCCATTACCGCATCAACCGTCCGACCTGTCAACAGAGCCCGACGAGAAACCGCATCGCAGTTGCAGGGCCGGCACTCTAGGAATAGTGCTGGCCTACGATCAGCGTCATTAGCGGCAGACCACTCTGGTCAAGACGCGGAGCCTCGACCCTACAGTATGCGATGTTCTGATCTATCGTGTTGTTGCATATACACTAACAGTAATGAAGTTGTTACAGACTCCTATATCCTGAACAAATTCGCCGGCCGACCTCCCTCTCTTGTCTGCCATCTACACACAACCCATTTTCGATTCGATAACCAAGATGGCGTGTTTCCGTACAAGTCACCGATGAAAATATTCCTCGATCACGTCAGAAGCCGGACGATCCCCCATGACCTTCTTTCCTACTTCACCGATGCCGGTGTGCCATTCTATGATGGATGTCTCATTGTTCAAGTTCACGACCACAAGTCTCTTGCGCAAGCGAAGAACGTTGCCAAACCCACAAAAGGAAAGGGTTCCATGATGCCGTCTTCCATTCATAACTACAACCAATGTCTCACACCATCGCCAAATGTTCCTTTTCCTAAAGAGAGTTTGTCAAATGGCGATGGAAGCTCAAAAGGGAATGATGTGGCTGAAAAGGAAAATGCTCCCGTCATGCCAGCGCCAGAGGAGCAAAAAGACAGGGCGACCAAGCCACGAGTCTTTACCATGGTGCTCCATCCGACGCCCGAAAGTTTACAGATGGACCTGTTAATAAAAGCTTCTACCCCGCGAGGACAGGGTGATGGCCTTGGTCAACCCCCGTCCACACCAATGTCCCTTATTCCCCCGACACCTACAGCTGGTAGCATGCCGCCACCCGCAAAACGCCAGAAGCGTGAAAAGACAGAGCTTGATAGCAGCAATATTCATGCTGCAGAGGGGCAGATCCTGTTGGCAACAAACGCGCCCTTGGTGCTTGAGCCTACTAAGAATCTTGAAGAAACAATTATTCTCATGGAGGCAATGAGCCACCCCAAGCATGCAGAAGCTCCACCTCAACCCAAAACACGCAAGCGAACTGTTGCCGAGATGGCTGCGGACGAAGCCGCTGCTGCAGAGACGGAACGCTTCATGCTGGTTGCCGACGAGCGTCTTGCACCAAATGCGAATGGAGCGCAGAACGGTGGTGCAACCGATGGCGATGCCTCAGGCGGCGCATCGGCATTCGAACCTCGATTCGAACGATTCAAGGTTTTGGCTGACATCAGTCGAGAACATGCCGAGAAGAAGGAACAAGAGAAGCTTAAGCAGCTGGAGAACGACAGGAAATTGCAGCAAGCCAAACAGCAACAGCAGCAAGATGCGGTCGCGCTGGCTCAGAAACAAAATGCTGAACAAGAAAGACTCCGACGGGAGGCCGCTGCGAGAGAAGCTCAGATGCGACAGGCAGAAGCTCAGCGACAAGCTCAAGCTCGCGCCCAAGCGGCGAATCAGAACAGCCAGAACAACCAAAATGCTCAGAGGGTTAACGGGAACCAACCACAGCACGGTCATCCTCAGAGCAATGTCGTCACCAACGGAGTCAATAACGCAGCTGTGGGAACGCCTCAAATAGCTAATAATATGCCTCCGCAAGCACAACCCCGCTTCCAGGCTCAGATCACTCAACCACCAGCATCTTCTCCAGTTGCTGGCCAAGGTACACCTCAGCATATGTCGTCCCCTATGGTCGGCAGCGTCCCAATGCAGCAGACCAACTCTGGCATGGCAAACAGCCCCCCTCGGCCCTCTTCTGTCGTGCAAAACGCCGCAGCTATGTCTGTCCCAATGGCTCACAACATGTCTTCTAGGGGTAGTCAACAGAGCCATCCCTCTGGCACCCCAAGAATGCCTCACTCAACGCCCAATATGGCACAAGGTACTCCGATCAACAGGCCTGCCATGGTGGCAACTCCTCGCATGAGCCAGGCAAGCCCTCCACCAGCTATGATGGCACAGAACTCGCAACCTGGTCAAGGCATGATGATGAATGGCCAGGGCATGAACCAAATGAACCCACAATATGCGGCTCAACTAGCACAACAACGTGCTGTGCAGCAACAGCAGCAGATGGCCATGCAAAACGGTCTTAACAGTGGCAACATGAGCCAGATGAGTCCTCAGCAACAACAGCAGATGATGCAAGCAATGCAAAGGCAATTGATTGCTACGCAACAGGCACAGCAGCAGGGTAACATGATGAGCCCCCAACAGCAGCAACAGCAGCAGCAGATGGCGGCCCAATATGCCCAGCAAATGCAGAACATGTCGGGCAACCAGATGCGGCAGTTCACTCCTCAAATGCAGGCACAGTTCCAGCAGATGATGCGCATGAACCAAGTTAATGGCCAGATGGGCAATAGTCCTATGCAGCGTCAAGTAAGCGGACAGATGATGCCTAACGGTATGAACCTGCAAGCTTTTCAGGCGATGCAGCAGCAACGGCAGCAGCAGCAAGCCCAACAACAGGGCAACATGATGAGCCCTCAGCAGCAGCAACAAGCCCAGCAGCAGCAGGCTCAACAACAAATGGGGCAGATGGGACAACAAAATCCACTACATGCGCAAATGCAACAACAGGCCAGGCTGCTTTTTAATAGGATGATGCCAGCAGTAGCTCAGAAGTACGGTGGCCAAGAGCATATTCCTCCAGACGTGATCGAGAAGATGAAGACGCAGAGCATGGGGCAAGCTCAGAGTCTAATGCAAGCGTCAATGGCGCAGCGCCGACAGCAACAGCAGATGATGATGCAGCAGCAGCAACAACAGCAGATGCAGCAACAGCAGATGCAACAGCAGCAGATGCAACAGATGCAGCAGCAAATGCAGGGGATGAATGGAATGATGGGCGGTCCCCAGGGGATGTGATATTGCGAACGAGACCTGATAAGATAATAGTGGGCAGAATTAATGTCACGGCAGACAGGAGCAGAGGATTCGATCATCAAAGGAGTTCAGGTTGGACCAGCATGCTATTTTTACACGGTTTATGAGTTTGGGCAGATTTATACCCCACGGAAAGTTTTCAATCCAGGTTTAAGGGTTTCTTAGTCGTTTGGCTGTTTGGTTCTGGACAAGGTAATACAGTGACAGATGTCGCTGTTCTTGGTGTTATGGTTCAGGTTGGAAGAAAGTATTGATTGTATTATTATGAGAGATGGTCTATTATAGCATTATCTCTTTTACGAAGCCTGAGAATTGACCACGAATAAAAAAAAAAAAAGAAAAGAAAAGAAACAATAGCATTACCCCGGGATTATAATGATATTGCCATGTGGTTTAGCTGGGTGACTCGTGAGCTCCAGAGACTGTCACGTGCTTGTGGAACTGGGCTCCTACCTTTGGGCGCAATGACACAACCGCCAAGACGACAGGAGCTTCATATGACGCTAGCAAACCCGCGATAGCTCAAGGCAACGTGACCAATCCATCACATCACATAGCACAGCACAGCTTGATCGCTTGTTCTAGGCACGCGCTCGTAATCTATTCTATCGAGTCTCTTCTTTCTTTTAAGCTTACACGGCCCTTTCTGATATCACCACTCCATCCGTAATTTCATCTTGATACTGTCGACTAGCAACCACCTCTTTTTTTTATCCAACTTCTACGTTCTCCTATCAACGTCTTCTCGATGCATCGGCCGGATCTGTTGGCTTTTCTACTGCATCTGCTGGCAGCCCCAGCGTTTGCGGGAGAAACTCTAGACTGCGGAAAGATTCGCGCCGATGGGCATACCTTCGATCTTTCCAAGCTCGGTGGACCTCACTCGGTCCTGACGACGCGGTTCAAGCCCAGTCCACCCGAACATTACAACACAACTTATACATTAGATATCTGCAAGCCTTTGAAGAAGAAGGGTGGCAAGAAGGATGAAGACTGTCCAAACGGCACTCGAGGTGTGTACAAGATCTACGAGGGCTAACCGAGTCCTGACTAACAAATCCAGTTTGCGGTATTACACACCTTCTCAAGCCTGGCGAGAAAGATCAGATTACGGATGTAATCCCGATCGCAGGAAATCTTGAAAACGTTGGCGGCTCTCGATTCGAAGCTACACCCACGCGACTCAAGACAAGCGACTCAACTTCCGATAAGGATAAAGAGGGCGTGCGACTAGTCCTCACAGGAGGCAAAGATCCTGTCAATAAGACCGATCGAAAGGCCATCATCGAGTTCCTATGCGATCCTAGGAAGGAGGGAACAGAGGGCGAGTGGGTTACTTCGGACCAGTACGAGAAGCGAGCGGACGACGATAAGAAGGAAGGGGACGGTAATGATAAGGATGAGGGCGAGTCTATGATCGAGCACCAGCTGAAGCATGACAATGCTTCGCTTATCTGGAATAGCTTTGATGAGGAGGAAAAGGCCAGGGTTCTGCGCTTGACGTGGTACACTAAGTATGCTTGCGAAAAGCCAGAGGACAACGGAGGCAGTGGTGATGATGACAGCTCAAGTTCCCACTGGGGCTTCTTTACCTGGTTCATCATCATGTGAGTAATCCCAATCAGCTTCTATGACGAATTCCTAACAAATTTAGTGCTTTCTTGGGCATCGCCGGCTACCTCATCTTCTCATCCTGGATCAACTTCACGCGCTACGGCGCACGCGGCTGGGATCTTCTCCCCCACAGCGACACCATCCGCGATATTCCTTACCTACTTAAGGATTGGATCCGCCGTGTTCTCAACACCGTGCAGGGAACAGGAAGTCGAGGAGGATATAGCGCGGTCTAGGCGTTTTTTTGACAGCGAGTGTGTATCGTTATAGGTCTGGGCTGGGCTGGGCTGTGTGAGGAAATGGTACGGCGCTCACGCTAGTTGTATCTAGCTGGAATTGTATACATAGGTTGAAATTTGCGGGTTTCGGTTTTCGTAGCAGTGTTTAGATCAAGATGCTATCAAGCAGTGTTATCAACTGACTCTGGCTGGCTGACGCTCTGTGCCAGTGTTGTTTATTATTTTGTAGATATTGAGTTATCATTGACCTGGTATTCCCATTATTCATTATCATCGAACTATCAAGCCAGCTCTAACACAAGTCTTACAATCTCTCATATCTCTGCCCGGCAGTCTTGGTATCTACCACATCTCGCATGTACACCTCGTGAATCTCAATCATCGTATGGGAAGTACCATACCCGCACCGCCTCTTCCACGTCCAACACCAACAAAGCCTCCCCCAGCGCTGATCTCCATCTTCCTAGCCAGGTTATTCAGCTCCTTCAACAGACAACAAGCCGCCACGATTCTGAAACTTTCCAGCTCGCCCGTTCCGTGATACACTATCGGTGCAAATTCCTTTCTGATACATGCTACTGCTACACAGGCCCAGCATAGCCCGACGACGTCTTCTCTCCATCGCGAAGGAGCCGCGTCTGCGTCGGTGGCTGTGCTAAGGGTTTCTGCGCCGTCGCCTACACCGCGATCGCGGATTTGTTTGACGATACATGTCATGATGCGGTCGATTTCTTCTTTCAGTTTGATAGATGAGTCGCCCTGGCGGCGTGTTTGGGCACCACGTTTGTTGAGGATAAAACCACAGAAGGCTTCGACTTCTGTAAGAGGCGCACGCGGATTTTCTGAAAAGTGCCACATCTTGTCGGTGATAGTCGACTCGTATCTGAGACCGTTAGCATGCGAAGCCAGCGAGAGGTATATTGCAACTTACAGGCCTCGAATCTTCCACGCCTCGTCGGATCTGCGTGTCCAATCGACGTCAAGTTTATACTTGTTTACCTCGCTTTCAACAACGGTCAATAAATGATCCCAAACAGAGGTTCCAGCCGTGTTGATAATGCGATGGATATCTTCGTCCTAGATCTTCTTCTCATCGACATTTCGATAGAGACGACCGAGAACTTTCTCAGACTCGTAATACTTTGCTTTGTAACGAGCCATGCCATCGTCGGCGTTGTCATCTTCATCTTCATCATGTAGGTGAGCGATCTGTCCCTTTTCGTACGTCTTCAGAGGCGGTGCTGTTGCAAGGCTGCAGAATATGTCAGTATGTTTCTATAAAACACTGGTGAAAAAGACCTACAAATCAGGACGGAATGGAGGGTTCCTGGGCAAAGCTTTTACATCGACAGGAATACCCGTCTTGGAGAAGTCGACCGCTGTAGAATGCATGCCCGCAAGGGAAATGCAGTAAGGATGTGTCGTCCCCTCTTCATAATAATCTGCCAAGACGACATGTCTTGTAGCGATCATACCCAAGATATCAGTTCGCATAAAGTTCACAAAAAAGTCGGCAATGTCCTGTGGCTTGACTGGGCGATCTAGTGGCTTCGGCTTAACTCTTGGGTAGTCTGCCGGTAAGAAGTATTTATCGGGCAATGCTTCTGGGTCCCAGATGATGTTGTAGAGATCACCGTCCAAGTCTCCTCCACTCAGCATACTGGGTAAGTCACGTTTACCCTTCTGGCTGAAGACGATGCAGTTCTGTAAGCTTCGTAGAGGATGTCCCCGTGGAGGTGTGACCTGATTGACGATCTGAATGTCTCCTGGGTGAAGAGCTGGTGAGCGTGTGACAATGATTCGGCCATCTTTCAGCGTGGAGTTGATGCGACGACCTCTATACACGCCGTGTATCTTGACGTAGGTGACAAAGACTTCACCAGCATTTTAGAATCCTGTCTCATCCATGATGCCAAAAAGAGTCACTCCTTGATCAACAGGAATGCGCGCTTTGTGCTTAAGCAGTCTCAGTTCTCGCAAGACGACGTGTTCAACCGCTGACTTGAGGAACTTATCCCGGCGGTAGTCAATGCCCATCTTGTACAACTGCTTGACCAGCTTGGGCAACCCCATGTTCACACCGATGGCCTGGTAGTCCAAGAAATAGCTTGTGTTGGCCCCGTCAGCTGTGACATTACGCAGTATGTCAAGTGCGTTATTCTGCAGTCTGAAGAACCAACCGTTAGGTGTCCCCATATCTTCCAGGATCTTGATCATCTGGCGATTGAGAACGAGTCGAAGAGGTTTGGATGAAGCGTCGCAAATGCCGAGCTCTCTAAGATCGTCACTTGGAAACTTCATCATTGACTCCTGTCGAAAACAAAATACTTTCCCCTTGAGTCTAGTGTCGAGAGAAAGCATTCCCTTACAACCACCCCGTCGGATTTGAAGACATGTTGGTGCTGCAGCTCGCATTGAGAGATAAGGCCAAATCTCCTCCAACGCGTCTCTGGAGATCGTTCCAACACCATCACTGAACACACGGGTTCCATCTTCAGATTTGACATCTGGAATGAACCGATGGCTTATACCAGTCTCAAAGATTGGGATTGCATATGGTGTTTCTGAGAAAGCCTGGCCGATTCGTGCTGCACACTTTGCCGGGACTCGAATCTCGCTGAAGTCTCCCAGGGCTTGTAGAATAGCTGCAGGAGTCTGGCGCTCGAAATTCGAATCGATGAAAGGCGCAGAGAACCAGGCGGAGTGAGAACGAAGAGATGAATGGAGAAACCTAGGAAATCAAACTTTCGACCGGCAATTGTGATGCCCTCGTCTATGACATGTCGGAATCGGGTGAAGATTGGTTCGTTGTCAACCTTTGGATGAAAGTTGAGGTCCTTGCCATCTTCCTCGCAGAAGAGGACGCGTAAGAAGTAATCATTGTTCTCGTGATACTTTCGCAACACCCTGTTCTTGCTGTCGGGCTCGGGACCAGAGAGAAGAACGCGCGTGGGCGTCACCATAGCCTTGAAGATATATATCTGATGATCTGGAATCTTGGCTGCATAAATTCTGTCACGCTTGGGGTTCTCCGCCCTGGCCTCATACTCTTCATTCATGATGCTGGCCATCAATGTGACAACATCCAACTCATCGGGATCCGTGCCAGGACAAGGGTAGGGTATTTTCTGAAGAAGGGTCTTCATGGCATCTGTAGTGACGGGAGCCGCGACCTTTTCCTCCTTAGCATCCGTAATGACTTAATCGAGGATATGTAGCAGTTCTATACCGCTCGCGGGGTTGATGTAGTTGTTCCAGACCAGAGCCTGGACTTGGAAGAGAAGAGCGAAGTGAACATTTCCAGATGCCAGGAGGCGCTTAGCCTTCTCTGTGAATCGCTACCGGCCGAGGAAATGGTTGCTCTCAGGTTCCATGTATGACCACAGAACGGATGGGAGATCGTGATAGGTGACGGCGAGAATATCTCGATGCTTGACAGATCGGAGGACCTCGTTCATATCATTTAAGGACGTGAAGAGGATGCGGTAGACGAGGCAAGATGACGAGTATTCGTGGATCAGTCCCCAATTGACCAGACCCTGTACTCGTTTCCACGCTTGATTTGGATTGTCGGACTTGTGAGGCGTGTACATCTTTGGTGGTTCAGTCAAGACCAAAGTGATGGATGCATCATTGCGACTAGCAATGAGATCCTGGATAGTGTCGTTATGAAAATCCATACGGTATCCGTCTTCGTCATAGACAGTCAACCACTGCGGCGTGAATTTGCCAATAACGTCTCCGAGCAAGATCAGACTGTTGTGCACAACGAAGGTGATTGTCTGTTCAGGGCCACGAAAAGTGTTACCACCACAACTGATGCTGTTGATATTGAAGGCTTTAGACTGAGCTTGGCGATCTTTAGTGGTGGTAGCTGCAGCCTTTTGTTGCTCCTTAGCACGTTCATGCTTGAGATGTGCGATGGAATGCTTGTCGAGTACGCGAGTACTCTTCTCAACAAACACAGCAGTCTTGAGAATATGGAGACGCGGGGTATCCTTTGATCTGAAGTTGGTCTTGAAAGGATATCGCGGGTTTATGTTCTCCTTCTGTGGTTGGTTGGGACGCTGTTGTTTGCCATGGCTTTCAAGAAATGAGTAGCCATCGCCCGGGTTGAGGAATTTTATCCATGCTTGAGGCTTTCTCTTGGGCTTGTCGCAATAAAAGTCTGTGATGTTCAAAGCTTTCATAAATGGCATGAGTTCTTGCTTGAAGCTCTCTTCTGACAAGTCCTGAGGGACATTTCGACAAAAGACCTCCATTGTCGGGAGCGTACGGGGCCGCCGGCCTTGAGTGACTCAACAACTTTGCGCACAGAAGAGCAGGAACAAGGGTGACTCGGATATATATGATACAGGATGCGAGCTCTGAAAGCCGTGGCACGTCTACGTGTGGCGGTTGACTCTCACATGGGCTTCTTAGCGCATCCCAATGGACATTGTAGTGTTTCAATAGGCGGGCAATTGAGTTGATTGGCGGCGATATCTACGAGATCGAGGCCTCAGTGTCGCTCGATGTGGATAGATGCAGATTGTGATATCCGATGGAAACAATAGATTGGATAAGCGGGATGCTTCATGCGGGAGGCCGACTGCTGATATATCCTGATATAATATACAGTGCCAGACAAATAATGAGAGAGAAAAGTTGAGAGAGAGAGGTTGAGAAAGGTAATCGGAATATCACAGCACAATCAATGGCTTTGTCTATGCCAGTGCTGAGCAGTGCTTTGACTCTCTGCACTTTCTTTCATTCATCACGACGTAACAGCGCAACTGCAGGCAGAGGGCTATGTACAAATGCCCTAAAATGAAACGACACAATATTACGCTGCTAGCGCTTATCTTCACAGTACATTCATATAGATCGACTTGATGCTAGGTTAGCTGCTCACACTCCGCTAGGTCGCGATGACTTCTCGGTGTGCTCCCGGTGTGGACCCCGTATTCACGGTGACCTTTCGGTGAGTGGCGGGGTAAACATTTATACCTACAGTGAGGTACACCCCGCTACGTTCCCGATTCCATCTGCCGAGCCGAATCGCAAACTCCCGCTCCACCTCCCGTCATGTAAATCGTTCTTCCGGAAGGCCCTGAGGGCGCTTTATAACAACTGGACAACCTCTCATTGAGCTAATCTTCTCAATTGCAGCCATCAATTCGAAGCACGATCACAATGTCTCCTCCCGGTAACCTCTACGTCACGATGCAGCCCAAGCCTGGGCTGTCTCTAGACCAATTCCACGAGTGGTATAACAACGAGCACGGCCCAACCCGACTTCGTCTTCCTCAGATCTTCTCCAACGGTCTCCGATATAAAGCGACAGATGGTCAAGAACCTACTTATCTCGCTGCCTACGACGTCACGTCCATGCCGCACCTTGAAACCGAGACATACCTCACACTGCGTGCGAACCGGTCTCCTCGAGAAGCCGAGACGATTGGCCAAGTTGACGTGAAGCGATATTTCTGGGACTTGGTTCATTCCAACGAGTCCGACAAGTTCGTGCCCTTTGAGAAGTTGACCGACGAAGAGGCCGAGGGTCTGCAGCTTACTGCGGTCACCATTGAACTTAAGGACGTTGAGGGTGCTGCAGAGGAATATCAGAAGTGGCTTGTTGAGGAGCATATTCCCATGTTGGCCAAGGTTCCTGGTTGGTTGCGCTCGCGCGCCTTCAAGACTTCGTATCTCGAGGGGCAGGGCAAGACGACTTTCCTTGCGCTGCATGACTATGCTAAGGAGAATGGTCAGGGTGGAGCGGAGCACAAGGCCTCAATGGATACTCCATGGCGCACCAAAGTCTTTGACAACTTCGTTGCTTCAAAGGGCCGAAGAACATATTCTCTCTTCTATATCTTTGGACCTGCTCCCCGAGAGCTGGAAGCGCTGTCGAAGCTGCCCTCGACAGCTGCTTTCACTTCCCCCGACTCCAAGCAATCTACCACACCCGGTCCTAACGCTGCCATCAACTCTTTCATCACAACTTCAGATTCTCTGGTGATTCCCTACCGATTGGAGGGTAACCCAGACCCCAAGGCTCCCACGATCGCTTTCACCAATTCACTGTTGACTTCGCTGCATATGTGGGATCCCCTCGTCGAGATCCTTAAGCGCGAACGCCCTGAGTTCCGAATTCTCCGATATGATACCCGCGGCCGACATGCCGTGCCTCAGCCTCCAGTTGCTGCCACCGTGGATCGTTTGGCTGATGACATTCGAGAAGTGCTTGATGCTCTTCGCATCACCAAGCTGCATACCCTTATTGGCGTTTCAATGGGCGGTGTTACCACCCTGAACTTTGCCATCAAGTACCCTGAGCGTCTTCAGCAGTTCATCGCTTGTGACTTCAACCCTACATCCAGCGCTGCCAACACACAAGCGTGGAAGGATCGCACGGCTCTAGCTGAGGAGGATAACGGCAAGGGTATCGAGAAGCTCGCTGGACAGACTGTCCAGCGATGGTTCCATCCCTCCACCAACGCTGAGACCGTCAAGTGGATGACAGAGATTGTCGTTGCCAATGACGTCGAAGGCTTCAAGTACAGTAACACAGCACTCTGGGATTACGACCTCAAGCCTAAGATGAGTAGCTGCAAAGTACCCGGCTTATTTGTCGTTGGAGAGGAAGATGCCAAGGGTGCTCTTGTTAAAGCTATGGATGCAAGCAAGGGATTACTTGGTGACAATGGTGCGGAGTTGAAGATTGTGCCTCAAACAGGACACCTTCCTATGGCTGAAAATCCCCAGGCTTTCTGGGAAGCTGTTAAAGAATTCTTGTAATCTTGAATAGGAGATGATGAATTAGAATACACAAGGCCTCAATCGGGCTTTGACCAAGAAGAAATCAGAAATTATCACTATGCCTCCTCTTTCTTCTGCTCAACAGGTGCTTTCTCATCCAAACCGTACTGCGTATCCAATTCTTTTCGCAGAGGAACATCCTTCTCAAACAAAGAGAGTACCCAAGCAAGCCCGCCAAACGCTACAGAAATAACATAGACTTTACTCAACGACAACATAAAGACATGTCGAATTTGAGTCTGAACACCCTCGTCAAACTGCAGAATGAAAGCTCGTGTCGCACTCTGATAAGAATCTCCAGAACTGAGCATTTCCCGTGCCAGTTCATTATCAATCATGTGCGAATACTGCTTCGTGTAAGTGTTGAAAATAGATCCAGCGATGGCTACACCCCAAACCGAACCAAAAGAACGCATGAAAGTCCAGTTCCCCGTCGCAGCAGCTTGATCTTCCTCATCAGTAGCTGCCTGGAAAGCAGGCAAAAGGGTATTCAGAAGAAAGCCGGAGCCAATAGCTGGAATGAACTGCAGTAAGATCCAAGCTGCAGGGGGACTGTCCTCGTGAAGAAGACCGAGGAGGCCGACACCGAGAGTCATGAGGAAGAAGCCTGATACGTGAAGCATCTTATACTTGCCCCATTTTGAGAGGACGACCGCAGAGAGTGCAGCGCCTGGGATAGCTATGAGAGCAACGGGGAGCATCTGCACTCCTGATCGTGAAGGTGTTGATAACTTGACAGCTTGGAAGTACAACGGTAAGAAGAAGTAACACCATTGGATTAACAACATGTTAAGAAACGTGTTGATGTAGACGATGTATGATGTGCGACCTGGGAAGAGGCGAATGGGCATGACAGGTTCCGAGGGAATTCCTGAGGCTTCATATATAACGAAACCGACAAGGCCGAGAAGACCGATTATCAAGGGAGCTAGGATTCGAGCATCAGACCAAGGATGAACGGGACCTGCCCAAGTAAGGGCGATGAGAATCGAGACGCTTGATGCGATGAGAATAGCGTTGCCGATGTAGTCAATGCGACGAAGTTTATCCATGGTTGATTGAGTTCGATCGTATTGGAGGTTGAGGAAGAAGTACGTAACGACTATAGCAACACCTCCGATGGGAAGATTGAGGTAGAATACCTAGACCACAAGTCAGTATAAGTCGGCAGATGTCGTTGATCTACTTACCCATCTCCAAGTCGTGTTCTCAACAATAACACCACCCAGAAAAGGTCCAACAGCGAATCCAATAGTCGCTACTAGCAGAAGTATAGCGATGTAGTTTCCTCTATATCGAAGTGGTACCAGATCAGAGATGATCACATCATTGACCATGGTGACTCCACCACTACCGATACCTTGAATAGCACGTCCAGCGATGAGCATGGCGCCACCGTTAGCACCACCTGCGATGCCACTTCCGAGTGTGTATGTAGCAAAGATGAACATCATGACTTTCTTGCGGCCCCAGAGATTGCAGAGTTGGCCGAACAGGGGTTGGACACAAGCTCTGCATCATGTTAGCCACTTCGCGAAATCGGAGGGGGAAAGCATACGTAGTGAGGAAGAAAACGTTAGTAACCCAGATGTAACTACTTCCAAGATTGAGACTCTCGACGATTGTTGGGAGAGAAGTTATGACGACTGTTGCTTCAAGAGATGCGAGGAGTGTGGCTAGGACTAAGGTAACCATGATCATCCAGAAGCGATAATCTCTATTGAAAGCTGGCTTTGTCTTTGTAGTCCCCGGCGTTTGAGCCTCTTCATCTTCTCGGGCTGTTTTCGTCTGGTCTGACGAGTTGACGGACGGTGGCGACGAGAGTGTCTGGTTAGATGCCTCGACCTTGTAGGGTGAGGCAGTATCTTTCATTTCCGCAGAAGCCATGATGATCTGCACAACAGGTCTGTTTGCCTTGCTAATACAGTCGCATCCTTAGAGGAGTAATTCCAATTTATAAGAGAAATCCTCTCAACTCATGAAGTAACAGGCAGGGAAAACCGGAGGCTTTATAAAAATGAACTCCGACTCCTACGGACAACTAATTGCTGACGCTTTTTTTTCAAATGCTCCGTGGAATGAGATTTGTTAACTAAGCTAAATTATATACGGTAGCTTGTCTAATATCCTATTGCTGGAGGTAGGCTTACGTTCGGATGCTTTCAACAGGAGTAAGCCTCCGTCCTATGAGACGCGGCGAATGTTTCACCCCGACTTACCACCAATTTAAGGATACTATGGATTTCGGCTATTCGGAAAGAGAAATCTTTCATTGGATGTGCATTAGTTGGAAGAATGAGTATGTCAACTGTGGAAGTAAAGCTCATGTATATCAATATCATCCGAACCTCGATTTGCACCAACTCGATTTGAGCTGCTATCAACATAACCAAGTAAAAAAGAAAGATCAAGAAAACCACAGGTAAGCGACAAAAAATACCAATCGACGCAGGCCTGATTCGAACAGACGCCTCCGAGGAGAATAGATTTCTAGTCTATCGCATTAGACCACTCTGCCACTGCGCCTTCTTATTGGATAAACTCTATGTGCACAGGGTAGTACAAGTAGCCCGTACCAGCTGGAATGAGACGAGTCCTGAGTGCTCCATTCACAACAATCACCATAGGATCCATGAATATTAGATTGCTTTACATTTTATGCTATGACTTATTAACTACATAGTATCTTAATTAACTATCTTTGATTTATATCTGGTTTGAAGTATCTGATTGTGTGTAGATACCAAGTATCTAGTTGAGACAGCTCGTGTAATTCAGAGTCGAAGGCTTGGCAGATGTTGGTGACGCCGGGGCACTAGATGGATCGACTATTATTGTTGATGTGACTTTTTAATTCAAGCCTTGATGAAGTTGAGGATGTTGCACAAGTTGCCTCAGCCGTGGAGCAAACTATGATGCTGTCTTGAGGCTTGGTCTCTTGACTGAGATCCAGGTACTCCGAAGCAGACGTGGTTCAGCACTTGGCGAAAAACGAGATCACAATCGCAAACTATGACAGTCTGTCTAGGTCTGAGTCGTAATTCGTGAATTACGCCCCTTCCGACACAATCCGGTGTTCGTCGTACAAGGTTGACGAGCGACTAAGCACCTTGGTAGCTAACCATGAGCTTAAGAGAATGGATTGCAAGCTCTCAGATCCCTCGATCGGCGCTATATCATCAGGTCCACACAGAGGAGTCAAAAGACCAAGAGACTGGCCGTTAGATCGGCCATGAGACTCCTAGAGGATCCCATGGTTCCAAAATCCAGCCCTGCAATAGCGAGTTGCAAATGGACTATACGCCTGTCCTCCGTATGTGGCGGCTTTTGGGTGACGAAGGGTGAAGTGCCGGAGGGGATATTGCCATTTAGAGGAGAACATTATACGGAGAAAGGTCTTGGAGAAGGCTCTATCTCCTGCAGGAGATCCCATGACTTGATCGAATCTGGGGTCCAGTGTTGAGGTTATGACTCCTGAGTCGGTAGGGCTTCGTGAAGGAGATGATATGTCAGTCTTGTGCGATCCAAGCAAAACGGCTGCACAAGTTCCTGTGAGTGTTGCGAGTATTGAATTGAAGAATACTTCGAATGCATGTATCACTCAGCACCATAGTCAACCGTACTCCAGGCCATGCTTGGTGTATGGCCCCGTCCTTCCTCGTGCCTCATAAATGGTATGCGCATGCTCCGCGAGAAATGGTACCTTTGCAGTTCCAAGATGGTCAGACCAAAAGGCCAGGACAAGATACTCGGATGGGGCTAGTCCAATAGGGCTTTTAGACCAGGCTCTCCTGGCGCGATATTTCTTACAGCCTGGATCATGACTCTCCACTTCTGCGACACTCTTATCAAGACGAAATGGGCGTTGAAGTCACATGAGTGATTCATGTTCCGAGCCTAGTTTCCATAGATCCGAGGATATGATTGAATCAATGCCAGTCCCAGAATTATAGCATGGTAGAGGCCATCCGGGCCGATAATGGAAGTCAGCTGAGCGTAAGTTGTTCGGAAGTTGATAGGCATTGGTTGTGTACATTCCCTCGTATCAGCTGTCAAGGGGTTCCTATAGTTTCGAAGTATTGCGAGGCAGCGCAGTTGTGAGGCCCAGCGCTGCTGAGACCCCAGGACTCGCCGTTTGGGCGCGGGTTTATAACATCCGGACCTTCTATCTGAAAACCAGAAATATGCCAAATTCATGTCATCATTGAGACTAGAGACTGGTGCCAAAGGAAAAAAAGACCAATGGCCAAGTTACGTGGATTTGAGGTCGACTTGTGCCCGAGCGAAAGCCGTTGACCAGGCGGTTTGTACACCAGGTTGAAGCGTCTCGTCATATGGTCGTCAAGTTCGTCGATGCCGTCAAACCCTAACCCTAACCCTCGAAGGTGCCTTGACCCTGGAAATCAGGGTCTTTGTAGAATTCTTCAATTGTGTCGGTCAAGTGTATCTCTGTATCCTCTGGCTTCAAGTGGAACTTCGGCTTCTTCTTCTATGCTATGTCAGTCTGTGCAGTGGCATTGCATGCGTTGGTGTTATACCTCCTGCTGGTCTTGAGCCAAAGACAGCTCCTCAGTCTCCTCAGTGGCTCTCTAAGGCACCTACGGATGCTGAGGAGGGCCCTGGTCTGACGTGTCGGTCAGGATCTGCGCTGCCTCTTCACGCTCATTGTGTGTGGGTGCAGGGGATGATAGTGTCATCTGATCTATCGCGGAGGAGAGCTCTGCTGAGCAGAGGGAGGGGGCGTCGCTGGGCAGATCGAAAAGATGTTACTGGGTGGAGGGAAAATGCATTATAGTCTTTTGTGACTGTAATACTGGGTAGATGTGTGTATCTCGCGGAATATATCGTTCGCCCTGGGGGTACGACGTTGATCGTGTGTGAGAGGCCGGGTCTTATGCTGGGCTTGGGTCTCACGGCTTCTGAAGTTGTGATCGAGTCCGAGGGTATCAATCCAGCTGATTTTGATCAATACCCACACGGGGTTTTCAGTACTTTCTTCAACCAAACTGCTCTTGCCTTCCATTTGGCTCCCCTTGCCTTTCCCTTGGTTGAGTCGTCTGTGTTCCTTCCTGCTACCTGGATCACCTGTCCGGGTCTGTTAAGCATCAACACCAACACCGACACCAAAATCAACAGCGGACGTAAAGTTAGATGAAGGACTTCGCCATTCAGACATTGTCTCAATGTGAGTACTCATCGGGGAGACGATCTCGATCTGGACTCAAGCATTGCCAATGAACATTTCGCATCTGCGACAATCGTCTCAAGGGTCTCTCAAGTCGATTGCTCTTATCACCAAGAGCTGCATTCCTCATCATTAGGCCATTATTCTGAGCAGCCAGGAAATCCTTACTGTATCTCCGTAATGGACCAGTAAAGCTCCTTACGACCAGTCTCGATGTTCCAGATCTCAGTGGCCCTGCCACTCTAAAACAACGCTTTGAAAATATCCGTACTCTCTCTTGAACTAATTCCTCTCCTTGGTTGAAGTTGCACCATTCCAGGATTTTCTGTCAACTCTGTTGATTATCTAGGCGATAAATATTGGCCACCGCCTAGAGAAGAATGGCCGTGGTCTTCGCACATTTGTCTTATACCTGCCTAGAGGCTATGGTTACCCCCCTGCGCATAGCTGTTGATATGTTGACCGCCTATTGTTGTTGATGTTGAACGGTCGCGGTTCTCCGCGTTCATACGATGGCTCCGAATTAGCCGGGACATGTTCAAGTCTCACGTGGTTTCCCAACGATATTTCAGCTTGCTCAACTTCATTGCATGTCTCAGTCTTTGCCACCAAGATGTAAATTCTGCCAAACTCCATTCCAGATCGGGGCTTTTGTACTGTAGCGTTGTCCCTTGAGATGTGATATTGGCTGACGTACGATATTGCCAAACAAACTTTCTGGCTGAATGATGTGAGCCCTGGAGTGTGGTGAGAATCGAGCATAGGAAGTCAAAGGAGATCTGAATAGGACACAACAAAAATAAAACCCCCCATGAATTTCGACCGTTGGTATGTCTGTGTGGCTGGAACACTGAATAGATGATGGCACAATATAGGTGAGCCCTTCACTAGCGTCGACATCATGGCAAGAACTGGATGATGTCAAATCATGATTTGTTTTGAATGTTTGGTCGGTGTGAGGTGTGATGCTCGGTATTGGCCTCGTTGCGAGAGTCTTCGAACCTCCCCCCTTCTGGAAGCTCGGCCACGCGTTGGCCAGGAGAAGGATGGCGGTAGAATTATCCTCCAGGCATCTGGAAACACCACCAGACGTTCAGAGATCGGCCACATAGAAAGATGCCCCAGTGGAACCCATCGCGAGGGTGCTTTCAGAAGTTGAGACGAAGACAACCTCAGGTTCAGTGGTTTTCTCGAGCCACTTCTCAACATAATCGTGAAGTTTACTTAGGACGACGCTCGTCAGCTTCCTCGGCGATATAGGCATCAAGAATATCTCCGTAAGCGATTGATCATTTGCCAGCAAGGCAGGCGGTCCAGCTGTGTAGACTGGTGGATCAGCCTCCCAGGCAGGAGATGACGGCGGGTCTTGTGTCGACTTGTCAACGCACTCCTTCACCCACTGCTGAACTTCCTCGAACGGACAGGCAGCGAACCATTGTCATCCTCTTCGTGGCTGCAGATTAGTTAGCTCAATTTCCCGAGGTGATGAACCTCCCTGTTTTGCATCTTGGCTTGGTGCCGGAGAGTAGTGCTGGGCGTATACACCTGGGGGACTGGTGTATAGCCGATCAGAAGACCTCGGTTGGGAAGCCATGTGGTGTCGAATAGTAACCGCGAACGTTTGCGACTTGCTCGGTAGCAATTGCTGAGTAGCCATATGCTCGAGAGTATCCTGAGTCCTGTCAGGGCTTGGCGGAGGCGGCAAGGGTGTGCCGGGATATATACCATGTGCTCCAGGATCACGGTCCGCAAATCTATCCTCATAGTTCACGTCCTCCTCAAGTACATACCCAACAGCTTGAAACCCAATGGCGTGAAGCGCAGCGCAATGCAAAGTATGAGGCTCAAATGAAGAAGGCCACGGTCCTGCTTGCAGGGCCTCTTGCACTGTAAGCTCTGCAGCAAGCTCCTGTATCCAATACTTCTTATCCTGAGATCTCTGAGTATTAACATAGTTTAATTAATAGTTTTGCTGTTGTTGCCGGTTATGATTATTTGTAATCTGTGGGAGGGTATGCTTGTAATTCCATCAGAGCTTAGTCACCGAAGCTGTCGATGTTTTCCTTCTCCGCCTGGAGCTGACGTTGCGTCAGACGTGAAGATCATAAGATAATTTAGTAGAAATGACAATGTCTGTGTTGAGATTAGTCTTATTTTCGACGCCTGCAGCTGGCGAGATTGTGGCATCTTCATCGTCGGATATATCTGCTGCCTTGCGGAGAGGGACAACATCATTCGGGAGCTGTCTGCTTCCCTTCATGTATGTGACTCCATAGTATTGCTGTTATCAGGTCGTCTTCAACAGCAAGTCTTGTGACGGTAGGCTTGTTGCTCATTTATGAAAAGACCCGAAATCTGGTGGACTATATTCGGGGTATTTTCAACAACAAGCCCGAGCATCTCTTGATCATCACTAGCAACAGATGATCAAGGCCCTACGAGTTCCCTTTTGATAGAAGTTCTACTGAGATCAAGCTCTTTGCTGTTTTTTTCCAGATGACTGGGCGCGTTTATTGTCGGTCTCTATGTAATCAAGAACGTCTTGCGCTGGTTCTGTATCCGCAACTCCTCGCGGCTGGGGTCTGGTGGCGGAGCTCTTTCAGGGACCAGTTCAGAAATGTTGAATTCGAGTGCCTATGGCCGATCGTAGCCCAAGGGTTGGGGAAGTTTGTTTGGGAAGACATTTTTTGGAGATAACTGAACAGGAGGGGTCGCGGTTGTTTTTGTTTTCTGCTTTCGCGGATCTTATCCTTTCATTCTTTCTTTTGCTGCTTCGAAGCACAGTCTTGATCGCTGAGAATGGCTTCTGTGGAAGACAGAAGGTTGTATGCGTGTTGGAGATTGCAAAGTTGCGTTCGAACTTCAAAAGGCAGCTGTAGATATATCCTTGTTTGTTGCTCCGGGCGCGCCAGGGCTCCTGGCTCTGTTGATTCCTAACTATCGAGACGGAGGAGTCCCGCCAGGTCGTTGGGGCTTCGTTCGTCATGTTGGCCTTCCACCAGCCTTACGTTCAGTACATTTGGCGGAGGGTCGATGGAATTTGTAGAGTTAACATTAGAGGCGGCTGGTCGCCGGAGGGGATGGTCACGGACGAATAAATGCCTTGCGATCTCACCCTCCTCGTCTTGCGGCGCACATCCCTGTGACTTCCCTACGATCTCTGAGTTGATTGTTGACAATACTGTTGGTGATTGCACCCTTGGTCGTCGGGTCCCGGATCGCATCTGCGCTGAGGCGAGCGACCAATTGTTGCACTGTAAACCCTGACTTGCCAGTGTGTCGATGTGACTTGTAAGACTAGCGCAAGGTGTCATTTAGTAGTTGAGCAGTTCCTCCGATTCCCGCTCAGGGGAAGGCAATTACCCTCAATCTCATAAATTAGCCCTTCGATCAACTCCAACTTTTCTGTCGCACCGCGGCCAGGGGAAGTGCAAAGTGAATGCCGCGGCTCAGGGTAGACATCGCGCACCAGGATGGCCAGTCAGAGGCATCCAGGCAGACGAACTGCTCTCATTCTCTTTCTTCAGCATCGTGATATCCATGGCCTTGACCTCCGACATAGCGGCTTTCATAGCTTCCATGGGGTCGTAGCGGTGCAAGTTAATGACGCTCTCTACAAGCCCTGTGACCCATGTAGTAGTGTTGCATCAATCTCATAATTAACTCCCTTCATGGACTTGTACCGTGAGTTATTAGAGGTCATCGTTGAGAGTGTTGCTCAGAATGCCACCAGGGTATCCTGCTTTGGATTGCCAATGCTCCAATTATTTTCTGCCTCTGTATGCAGCTCTTAGTGTTTTGCTTCGGATCAGGACAGTCCAGGTGGCTCTGTAGCTTGATAGTCAAAACAACATCTCTCGCCGGGACCCCGAGATCACTGCTCAGTTCGTATTTTTCTGTGATACTGAAACCGTAGCGCGGATGGGTGTCTCGAATTCCCCAAAACCCTTCGGAAATCGTCTATAACGTTGATCAGGCTGTGACGGGTGACTTGGCCCATGCCCTTGCAAATAAATGCACTTGGGCTATTGGTGAAGTAGGAAAAAGAAAGTGTATGGAATTCTGAACACGAGGAGAGACTTGTCAGTGTCACCATTTCCGAGAGCACTTTGAGAACTACGTAGTGAGAGCCTACAGGCTTCTTGGACTTGTTGAGAGGCTGGACGACTGGGATCTTCTTTCATCTACCTCAAAAACTCCAAGTTCTGTCGGGACAAAGCTTTGCTGGCTGGCAGTCCCATCTTCTCATAGCAACGAGCTGAAACCAACTTCCTTATGCAAAAGAGTCACTCTTTGGGGGCTTGTTGAGTTCATCGCGTCTATGTTTGACGTATTTGATACCTTCAATTAGCACACATTCGTCTTTGGTTGTCAAGACTTTATGCATACCATGAAGGATTAGCATAGAGCCTTCGATTTGTCGATTGACGTCTGGGTCTGATGTACTCTTCAGTAACCAATTGTCGGCGCCTGTAGCATCAGTGGCTGTGATATTCAATATGTCACCGGGCCCTGTGCTCGACGAAGTCCACACGATAATGTCCCCCTGGTAATCTTGTATGGTACACTCCAGAGATTGACAGTAGCAGACTTTGGGGTGGAAGCGAAACTCAGCAGGTGCATTCTCTTCGTTGGTTTCTTTGCTTCCCGGGTATTGTTTATTTAAGCTTGAAAGTCGACCTCTTGATCTTGAAGTTGGTGGCGTTCGGCGTCCACCCTGAAGCCACCGGGCAGCTGGAAAGTGGAATACTTCAGTATTTGACATATCAGAATTGCCGAGTTCATCACGTCGAAGAATCTGAGCGGCACTAGTTGGTGGCTCTGCAGAAAGCTATAATGTGGACATTGTGAGTGTGAGCCGCTTTTTGAGACCTGTATCGAGTATGCGCGAGAAGGCACACATGAAGAGTTGAAGCCAGGCCAGTTGACGTTTAAACGCGTATGGCCTGTGAAACCAAACTCTGAGAAAATCACAGAGGAACCGAGAGCGTTGAGGGCTCTATTCTTCTCCATCATGAGACAGTAGTAACAGGAGAAGAGGCATGTCTAGAACAAGCCCCAGATTCCATCTCGCTTGCGTGCCATCATGGGAACTGTGACGCAGCCAACAGTGAGCATCTCCTCCGTCCCAATCACCGCTATGCAAGGCGATGTCTGCGTCGATGATTGATGGTGCACTGTTCAGCGTTCGGGGTCGATCCTGGACTTCTACCAAGCCTTGCAATTCTCTTGTCTGTAGTCGCTTTGTCTCCCCCAGGTTCGTCGTAATCAGTAGTTAGGAGGGGACGAGAAATTTCGTCAGAGTCGATGTCGGTACCACTGGACGACGGGGCGACGTGCGAAACGTTGTTACCATCAGCTTTTCCTAGGTATGTGTGTTCTGTGTATTGTTCTATCGAAGTGAACCGCTACACAACCTCGAATATGTTCGTCGCATGATCAACTTCTTCCCGCTCGCCAGGGATGTCCCAGTCCTGTGCTTCGCGACGCTGTTTCAGGAATTCGCCGAGGTCATCATAAGTTGTTCTCACATAGTCCCAGCCCTCTGCTGGGCTGAGCTTCCGAACAAGTCCACGATCATGCGGTCGTATAAGAATGTCCTCCCACATTCAGTAAACGCCGGGGTTCTCATGCTCCCGAGCAATGGCTGTCCGAATGGCTAATACGGTACAAGTACCGGTTGCTGATTAAGGATGAGAAAGACCGTATTGACAATGATGCCAAGACCCTATGTCTCAAGAAGGAATTCGCTGACAACAGACTCAAATTGTTGAATGAGAAGCGTGGGTATCTGAAGAGCCAAAAACAGTAGATGAGACGGTTCCAAACACTGTCGATTATCCGGTCGGTAGCCATTAGTCACCGCCCAGAGAAAGATAGCTTTCGTTTTCCTGCATTGTCGAATACCAGCTTGAGTGTCATAGCTGCCCCAATGCGTGTAGCTGTTGAGGCGCTGCCCGCATATCGTTGTTGGCGAATTGTCTGCACACATGTTCACGTACTGACTGTCTGATCATGGCATTCATGCGAAGAATAGCCTCCTGTGGCTTAGCTCGGTAAGATTGAATCGGATTGCCAGCCAGAGAGACTGGCTTGTTCCTGGTGATAGGGCTGAGCCTCAATTTGATGGAGAGGCTTCAACGAAGGATCAGAACTGCTCAAGAGCAAAGGAGCTTCGAAATATCTGAGCACCCTTGGAAAATGGACACTAGTAGCGACTAATATCATTCGAGAAAAGATAAGTGACCCACCTGATCTGATTATTAAGAATTGCACAGTCAAATCTATCCTCGACGCTCTCTTCTGAATGGTGAGGGCGCCTCATATGGGTGAAGAGAATTGCATCTTCCTTGAAGTTGCCGAGATAAACCCCAATTGCGCCATCCTTTCCTTGGCCAGGTTTCTCTTCAAACGAATGGCCATGATGTCATGATATGAAATCTTGGGACATCTGCTTGTGGAAACAAATAACACACCGTTATTCTCCTCCCCCTTGCTTTGCCTTCTGCTGATTCTGCAAGTTAAAGTATATCCAGCGCTGTTTCTGCTCGTTCAGAGACATACATTACTGGAGAGCGACCGCCTTATCTATGAGCTCGTTGGACTCGTATCTTCTTTTTGCAAGAGCTGTTGACTTATGATGTTGAAGTCGATTCCAAATGGTTGCCCTTAGCTTATGAAGCTGGGGTTTGCAAAACGAAGGCGAGGATCAGGGCCTCCAAAGATGAATGGCTCAACCATACCATCACCACAGCGAGGGTTTTATACCTGTGCCATTGGTTGGCTGCGCTGTCAGGCCTGGACATCTTCGTGTCTCTTTTCGACCTTGGAAATCAGGCAGTGGTCGAAGCGCACGACGGGGTTTCCAACTCTATGCATTCTGAAATCCACGGCGGTTCATCGATCTCCGCTCGAGCCTCCTCAGCGCCGTTAACGTGATACCGCAGAGCTGTCTCTTTTCGACCTTGTCCTCAACTTCCTTCAACTCCGCATCACACGCGCGCTGCAAGCCCTTACCTATCAGTCGGGTCGTATTGAGGTAGATTGACAAAGGAATAGCCTTCGAGGTGATCTTTTCGAAGGCTCACTTGCAACCTGTCTCTCATCTTGTTGATGGTGAAGCTTCGCTGTATGGTGATGGTTGGGTTGAATTGTTCATCTTTGGAGCCCTCAACATCATTCTCAACATCCGCGACCACAGCCACATTGATATCGGTCGAGGCAGCTGGGTGAGAGACTGATGAAGAAGCCACTCCGTTCCTGGCTTCTCAGTATGCCGAATCCCTTGTCGCATCTGACTGTTCACGAACCAAGCTATCGTAGAACAGGATGGCAACACTAAAATTGTTTCTTTGCGGGTGGATTCATTGATTGAACAAATCACTGATATCGTGCCCAGGCCAAGAAAGCAAGCTCATTCCTGGTGGATTGAGGGTTTTGTCGTTCTTGACACTGGCAGGCGTACCAGCATGAGACTCCGGAGCGTCCTCGTCCTGAGAACGCTCCGAGTCTAGACTAGACTAAACAATCCAATGCAGATGTACCTCGGCGGGCGTATATCTTATAGATCTCGACGAAAGCCGCCTGTAGGGTTTCAATCTCTTTCTTCATGGCCTTTTGATTGCGACGACAGGCGAACTTTCGCATCATTCCGAGAAGTGACATTCCAAGCGCACAAATGTCATCGCTCTTATCGGAATTTCTACCGTACTTCTCGATAGAAGGCGACCAGTAAGAGTGGGTTCCATAAGGTCGTTTGCGCGGGTCAATATGCTGGACCGGGTTGTCGCGTTAAAGGGTCTTTCACCGAGAGGTGAGAGAGAATTCGCGAAATGTGTCTGTAGAAATATGACTGTAGTTACCCATGACGCTCACCAGACTCGGCCACTGACATGGGCAGTATGTTATCATGTAGTAAATGTTCGTTTTGAACAAATCGGTTCGTTGAGGCTCATTTTCATAGTGGAAATGGGGAACATAAAACCGTCTCTACCGGTGGCCGCGTAGGTGAATGTTAACGGTAGGAGGTGTCACCAGCATTTGGATCCTCTGATCCACTGGCAATGGGCCATAAGAGTCCCCAGTTGTTGAAGCCATGGTCACAGAAGCGTATATGTGTATAGAGTTATACAGTGACTATACTCCTCCGTGAAATGCGGTTGACTCGACCTCAGATAATAGGAGGCTGTGTTTCCGTGCCGTTGTTGAAGAGGTGAGCGGCTACCGACGTAAGTCGCACCAGTAAGCGAGCAGAGAGGCTGTTCTGGTGAACAAGGCGTTGGCACAGCATAGACGGTTTGCCCAGTGAACAGACAGCTACCCACACGTCAGATGAAACCAGACCAGAACAACCTCGCTTCAGCATAATATCAACGGAGGGTACCAGAGCGTATCTTTGAGCAGTATGTGATGTTTGAAGTTTCTCGGTACATCACCGTTGAGGAGTTGACGTGAAGGTCGAGATTTCCTCCACGGGCAACGGTGAGTCCGTTGTGCATGCCTACAACAAAATCCAGAAACTGTTCATTAAACTCTGAGGAAGTCTCAATGCCATGAGAAGCTCGGATCATATCGACAAGATTGTCGAAGAAAGGGAGGTGGATTCTTGACAACCAGGGGG
>JAADJF010000532.1:0-29631 GCA_012932015.1 Fusarium acutatum
ACTCTTAGTATAGAGGTCTTTATTATCTTCTTACACTATAGACTCTAAGCATAGTCCTTTAAGCTCCTCTGTTCGTGGTGACCCTCCGCGGCCCTATTTAAATATTTCACAACGGGCAACTTCAGCAACTGGAACAGTTGCCAACTCTTCTCCAGTGCCAAAGCCATTCGTTCACGAATGTGCAGACTTATCACATGTTGCTTTACCAAAGACTTTAATCGCACACTATCAGCTTTTGTATCGGAATTTCCATCTCGGTGATGAATCTAACAAGAAAATATTCGCTGCCTCTGTCTATGCTGGTCTCACCGGTAGTGGTGTCAATCACTTGTGCATCTTGATTCATAATGGACCGTCTGCCAAAGACAAGGTGCTGGCAGCCGCTGGAGAACCGTACAAGTCCAAGACACGGCCCTTCAATTCAAGAGCCTCATCAATCTCTCTCCTGTGTCAAATTAAGAGAAAATTGTCAAGATTGGAGACTCTGCGGTTGCTATGGAACACATGTCAGCTCGGCTGTTGGAGGACGGCCGTACGGTCACCTTTCCCTTCTCAATCCTCAAAGAGCGTATCTCCACAGCCGACACCAAGGGCAAACGGGAGGAAGCCAACGGCGATATTCACCAGGAGCACTTTGAGTGGCACATGACAGCAGAAGACGAGATACTCGATAAGAATTATGCTCATGAGTACAAACTCTTTCGACTTCAGCCTCCATCCGCAATCGGCAGCAGCGTAGCTTCAGACAAAGCTGTTGCCATTACATCATTCAAGCGGTTAATGAGCCTTACCAAACCATTCAAGATGATATTCGTCGACATAGAAGCTCAATACTGTCCCGAAGAGCGATGGCGGCTCATGGCATTGATCACAGCGCTGAGAATCTAGTAACACGAGCAGACAAGTTTTTACTCCTCGAATGCTATGGTCGAAACGGCTAGCAATTGTGTATAACAGCCAGTATGAGCACCATGGCTCACGATGTCCACCGGAGATGGCTTTTCTTTCTGTGAGAACTTCCCTCTGGATGACAGATGAAATTCCTCGAATTCATTCATGGCACAGTAATATAACTGGACTCGGGCTGCAAATGCCACATCAACATACTCCCTCTCGCCATGTCGCAATCTGAAAAAGGCTGCAAAAATAGCATGGATCAGCATTTCCTATTGTTGCTACGACCGAACCCTTCCTTCAGTTCAAGCCATTCCGTACTGGAAACTGCAGCATACGAACAGTTGACAGACAGCCATCATAGAAATAACAGTCTTTTGCTGTATTATGCAATCTCAGCCTAAGACTCCAGTGTTGGCCCATTGACCGATAGCAGTTTGCCATGGAGTCACTGAAGCACCTAGAGCCTTGAGCTCATTTTCAACATCTTGCTCGATTTGAACGGCTTGTTTGTTCTCGGTGTCGTAAGTAGAGTGAGCACCTTGAAGCAGCGTGACTCGAAAACCAGCTTCCAGAGCGCCCTTGCAAGTTTCCAGCACACAGCACTCACTCTGTATGCCAAATGCAACAATGTGTTGAATGCCCTTCGACCTGAGAAGACCAGCTAGATCTGGATTTGACTTGAAAGTGTCTCCTAGGCTTATTTAGCAATGAATAATGAATGAGTGTGCAACAATCTCACGTTGATTCTTTGACACGAGTAACTCTCTTGTATTGTTTGGGTCGTTTTCGAATACCAACTCCCATGGTTTGCTACCCTTTACAAGAGGACCACTCTCGGGCGATTCTTCATGCTGAACAAAAACTATGATGAGTTTCGGATCGGCAGCGAGACCTCTTGCAATCTCAAGTATTTGTTCTCCGGCATCGCGTATGCGCTCAGCGTGATGGATCTCGGTCTTGTCATCGGATGCCAGACTTTTCTGGATGTCAATGACAAAAAGGGCACTCACGGGGACTGACATGTTCTCAATCGCTCTGATTCGAGCGTGGTAAAACAAACAACTACAAAGAAAGCTGGGTCATAAGTCCTTGACAAGTCATAGGTTAACTACTAACTAGACCTTGCGAATGATTCACGAAAGAAAAAGACTAAGCCAAAACAAGGCACGCTTCAATTTCGTGAGGCTAGGTTCTCCACACAGGAGCAACGAGGATATATCACTATGATGAAATTCATGTTTATCAACCTTGGCAAGAGAACGCGCGTGCTCCATACTTTATCGTTGTTTAGTATACAATAGATGATAGTCAAGGCGGCTCGAATTTCTTCGACAAGACTATTGACTACATGCTATAGGGTATTAAGTAGCTTGACATTCAGTAATGTCTCTTACAGGAGCATCCTTCGGGGATCCTCAATGTACTCCTTCACCTTGACAAGGAATTGCACAGCCTCCCGGCCGTCCAGCAGACGGTGGTCGTAAGTAAGAGCAAGGTACATCATGGGTCGAATCTCGATCTTGCCGTTAACGGCAACGGGGCGCTCCTTGATAGCGTGGAGGCCAAGAACAGCACTCTGGGGGAGGTTGATGATGGGAGTGCCCATGAGAGACCCGAAAACACCGCCGTTGCTGATGGTGAAGGTGCCACCAGCCATATCCTCGATAGTAAGCTTGTTATCACGAGCCTGTAAACACATGGTCAGTCGCCAGTCTACTTGTGAGCGTACCAGAATTGCGACCAACCTTCTTGCCCATGTCGGCAATCGATTGCTCAATGCCAATCATGTCCATAGACTCGACATTTCGGACGACAGGGGTAACGAGGCCCTTCTCGGTAGCGACAGCCACGCTGATATCGACGTAGTCGCGGTAGACGATGGTGTCACCGCCGTTGGGTCCCTCAATGGAGGCGTTGACGGCGGGGAGATCGCGCATAGCAAGAACGCAGGCTCGAGAGAAAGCGCTCATGAAACCAAGCTTGACGCCAGTCTTCTTGAGAACGTCCTCCTTGTAGAGCTTGCGGAACTCCATGATGTTGGACATGTCGACCTCGTTGAAAGTGGTCAGGGAAGCAGCCGTGTTTTGGGACTGCTTGAGACGCTCGGCAATTCGAAGGCGCATACGGTTCATCTTGACCTGAAAGACAGTTAGCACCCGAGGACCGGGCTCAAAAATATCTACATCATGCCATGTAGCAACTTACACGGCGCTCTTCTCGGTTACCCATGGAGGGACCGCTGGAAGCGGCAGACTGTGGTTTGGAGTCCTTCTTCTCGGCCTGTCGGGGAGGCTCGGGCTTGCTGGGAGCAGGAGCAGACTCCTTCTTAGGCTCAGGAGCGGATTCCTGCTTGGGCTCAGGTTTTGATTCGGATTTCGATTCAGACTCGGACTTCTGGGGCTGCTCCTTGGACTCTTCTTTGGGGGCCTCTTTCTTGTCACCGGATGGCGAACCTCCAAGCTCAATTCGAACAAGATCTTGTCCGACAGTAACTGTGTCTTCCTCGGCAACGAGGAACTCCTTGATGGTACCAGACTCGGTGGCATTGACAGCAACGTCAATCTGGTGACGATGTTTTAGTAAGGCTGTCCTGTCCTGGTGATAGTTTTCAACATTGCTATGACGGCATGCATACCTTGTCGGTCTCGATTGTAGCGATCTCCTCATCCTGCTCGACATAATCGCCGATGCTCTTGGAAAACTGCTTGAGAGTACCCTCGGAAATGGACTCGGCCATCTGAGGAACCTTGATAACGGAATCGGCGTAGGTGCGAACGGTCTGCATCATGGAGGGAAGCATGACGAGAGGGTGCGAACGGGGCCTCAGCGCCCTGGTGGCGGGCACCATGCGGGCAGCGGTGGCTATACTTCTTGAGAACATTTTGAAGGACTGTGAGAGGGATTGTCGAGGACCGGAGGGGAGAGGAGAGGGTGCGACAGGGAGGATCGCGGGTTGTTGTTGCTGAAGTTGTATTATGGAGGTGGAGATATTTAGAAGGCACTGGAGGTCAGGAGGGAAAAACGAAACCACACACGAATGAGACAAGCTCGGACAATGATTCGCGATGTTCCACTCACAAACAAGTTCCTCTCGGCAAGCTTTGGGGGAAGCAGAAAAAAAGCCGGGCAGTCCAAGGTATGCGTTAGCGTCGAGGTACACCGAGGTTCCCAAGACGGTGTAGCGCAGCCATAAATAACCCAGGAGGTACATGTCCGGCATAACAGGAGGTTTCCATTAGTTCCGCCAGCTGCTGATTGGCTTGAATCAACGATTTCAATTACCTGATGCCCGACGGCTTAGCCGAGCAGTCACGTAGTCAGTTATTCAGCATTGACCCTACATGATTTTTGTCAGGGACTTGCCATCACCTTTCTCATCAGGATTTACAAGCTGCGCAACACATTCCCAACGTCTAGCAGTGGTTATATTCTTCCTGCTTTGTGTGGGCAACGTCCAGCGACTCGTGATGGACGACAAATGTGGATCACTCATACGAACCATGACCAACTTGACGAAAAAGAACTCTGACAGAACAGTCTGCCAACAGCTAATTGACAGGCCGACGAAGGGTCAATGTCATTGAAGAAGCCGGGAAGTCTGTCTGTGATGCAGATGCAGATGCAGATAAAGAGGGCACCTCGTCAATCAATAAGTACAATCTAATACTACTACAACTCGTCTCAAAATCGTTGCAAGATATTATTGGGTGAATTTAGCCATTACTCCAATCCTAACGCATAGAAACTTAACCTAGTTTTCGCCCTCTTGATCTTGAATAGGATACCTGGGCGCCTTTAATTCATGTTTGCTTCCCCTGCTGCTCACTCGTCTCAAACAGTGCTGTTTTCTTCGTTGGATGGCTTGACCTCACGCCAACCTTCAAGCCCTGCCTTGTCTTTCCACTTCTGGGTATCCTCGTTGTATTGCTCCAACCACTTAGCCATGGCATCACTGGCCTGCGCAACAATCTCTGTTTTCACTTGGCGCGCATCTGCTGCATCCCTTTCGAGTTTCTTGTTTGAGTTACTCCCGATCTGCTCGTCGCGCTCTTTTCTCTTCCTCTCTCGGTCCGCCAACCATTCTTTCCTCCCAGCCAGATATTTGGCGCTGTGTCCTAAACCAGCACTTTCGTGGGATATGCCCTTGTGGGGTCTGTCGAGAGGAGGAGCAGTGAAGAAGAGAACTCGGCCAGAACTGTCATGTTGAAATGACTCTCGCAACTCCTTTGGCATCGCATCGTTCATATTGTCGGGAAGTGCGTAGACCTCTGGTGGTCTGGGTGGGTTATACACATTGCCACCCTGCATAGGCATTCCTGGTGCAGCCGGCATAGGACTACGAGTGACTGGAGTGGCCTGCACTTGGTTGTATGCCTGGGTCATGTGGTTTGGCATAGGGGTTTGCTGATGCATAGGAGGGACCGGTTGCCCATAGTTAGGGGCGAATCCTTGTGCATATCCTGCCTGCGAGTGTTGAGGCTGGTGTTGATATTGCACAGGCCGTACAGACACTTGAGGCTGAGCACCTAGGTGGGGTTGATGTGGAATAGGGACTGGAGTCTGTTGAACTTGTGCTGGTTGGGCGCCAGGAGTGACCGGCTGAAAGTGAGGTGTCATGTGAGCATTGTATGGGACGGGCGAAGGTGAAGGACCTCCAGGATAGGATATTGAAGGATGTCTCCCGGAATGATCACTAGGAATGCCACCAGGCACTGACAACATTGAAGCGCGCCGGCCAGAATCAGCGCCGGCATCAGGTAGTGGGACCACCGACATGGCTTGTGGCGGAGGGGTGGGCACTGGCGGTGGTGATTCCTAGAAAGTTATGGTTAGTTGCGTGCGACAATAAAGTGAGACGAAAGAAAGCCTGAGGCATGCATGAATCACGACCAAGAACCAGGCGTCGAAGCTGGGTAGGGGGGAAAAAGGCGTTGGGGGGCAGGGATCATGCAGGGCGTTTGTTTGCTGATAACGAATACAGTGACAGGCAGCCGAGTCATGGCATGGCATGGCACTGGCAGGACAGAAGAAACGAAAGAACAGATGCATTTCACTTACATTGGCCTCCCGTTTACGGCGATGTACCGCTCCAACAATAGGCGGGGCATTTGGGCTTCCCCATGTTGGCTTGGGGAGTTCATCTGTCTCCTTTGCATCCTCGCGGAGCAAGTGCTTAATAGGACTGGGAATCTTCTTCATGCGCCGAGGCACATCAAAGAGGTCCATTTCATAGTCCTTGTCGCGTACCTCATCTGGGACACAGCTTGCCCACGTCTTGATCTTGTTGAACGTGAACTTCTCCTCGTTGTAGCGTGATTCACATACATAAATCTCCTTGTCCAGAGGAAATCCTCGAGGTCGCCCTTTATTGAATCGGGTCACGAACATGACAAAGCATCGATCCAAAACCTCTTCGATTTGATGGTCCCGATATTGACCTGTCTTGACGACTTCATGCTCGAAAAAATGCTTCTCATATCGATGCACAGTCTGTTCTGGTCGGTAGTACCAGCAGGCATTGATCCATCTTTGGCCAGCACGATCTTGCCAAGTTCGATAGATTTGCGCCACGGTGGGCTTGGCCAGGTCATTGGGATTTCTAATGTGAACCCAATCACCTATATTCATGTTAGCCGCGTGACAACACTGGAAACGCATCGCACAGTGGTATCACTATATGCACGTACCGACTTTCCACGCCTGCCCGTTATGTTGGATCTCTGCCAACGGTAACTTGCCGTCTTCGTCTCGAAAATCATCATCAGGTTTGGCCTTTTCCTGTTCAGCTAAAAAGACAGTCTCTTTCTGTAGCTCAACCGCGGCCTTGTACACTTCGCTGTCATCCTCATTGTACCGCTTGGCATTCTCAAACATGAGATTGAGGTCCTGAAGAACATGATCGATGCTTTGATACTTCTTCCGCTTGGCCTTTTTCTTGATGTTGTCGAGAGCGATGGGGTTTAGTATCGTTGTATAGTAATCTGGTACAGCTGCTTTGTCTGGTAGCTTCTCGAAAGGATGAACAAGTAGATTTCCTGCAGCGTCCTTCGGCTTTCTCAATCCCTTCAATAGTGAAGCGATGCGGGCTTCGTTCGGTGTAAGAACACTAGGAGGTCGGCCTCTTCGTTTGTGTGAATCATCTTCGTAATCTTTGTCCTGATCTCTTCGACCAGCGCCACGTCGTCTTCGTCCCCTGCGTCGTCCGCCTTCATCGTCTGAATCGTCATCTTCATCCTCATCATCATCTTCTTCTTCATCCTCCTCCTCGTCGTCTTCCTCGTCTTCCTCATCATCCTCTGCTGGTGGAGACTCTTCTGCGGGTGGTAATTCGCCCAGATCTGGCAATTGTGCATCATTGGCGTTGATGTGGCCCTTTTCTACCAGCTTCTTGAGTTCTTGGACAAGAATTTCTCGAAGGCGAACTGCGGCACCGAAAATAGGAGCGGAGGGTCGGTTGTAAACTTGAGCGTTGTGACAGATTTGCGCAACATCCTTGACGAACTCGGCAAATGAGCCGTATTGTTTCTTCTGAGTTTTGCCCTATCGTTTTGGTTAATGATCCATATACCAGCTACCAAGACTGCGTAAAACCTACTCGGATGGTACTGAAAGCAATGGGTTCGGCGATGATTTCGAAATAATCGGGCAGCGTCCGTCTATTCGGGATGCGCTGGAAGCCAGCAGCAAGCTGCTCACCACTATAACTCTGTCAGAATCACCCAATCCTCTCCTGCACTAGGGAGGGGAAGCATACTCATCCTGAACGCTGCACAGATAGGTCGAGAGATTATGAATCAAGCGATACATATCAGGACGGCCTTCATCGTCCACCTCACCTTCTGCGTCCTCTTCACCTTCGGCATCTTCGTCACCTTCTGCGTCCATATCTACGTCAGGGTCGCCTTCGGCATCGATATCATCGTCCGGTGTATCCTTCATCTCGACGTCCACGGAGGCAGTCTTCGCTTCTATAGATTCGCGCACCTCTGGCGCGTTTACCCTCCGGCTGGACATGACAGGCTCGTGAGACCACTCAGGTCCGGTCGCAATGCGGGAAAATCGAGGCGTTAACGGCGCGTACTATTTGCGTTTGTCAAGTTAATCTATACTGCGGCATTCAGTTGATGAGGCGGGTTGTACTGCGAAATCACTGTAGCGGGAGGAAGCTTTAATTAAAGAGCACCTGTGTACTAGTCCTGAGCTTGATTGAAAGTGCGACTGCCCTGGAGAGCGCGTGCATTTGCGCGCGACTTCTCGTCCTATTATTGGTTAGAGTGGTTGTGTATTTCTAAAAGCGGGTCCCAATTGGCTGTCACTTGACACAGGGGTGTGATGTTGGTGCCAGCTTTCATCCAGCTCATTGATTCAGTCAGTCAGGTTTGATCTAGCCGCATTGTTTCTGTGATTCATATACCGGACTTGTATACCTATTGCTCAAGCTCAAAGAATTCTCTTCTTGTGGTTCCAAACCCTGCTTAAAACGGACTTAGTGCCTCGCTTTCCTGTTGATTCCTTTCAATTCCTCGCCTTAGAGTAAAGCAGCCCCTCCTCCCTCACTCACCTCAAACAACTTTCACCCTAACACATTAACCACCCATATCCGTTACGATAAAAAAACAGGAAATTGCCACCTTATACTGAATCTTGCATATAATCACCAATATGCGAGCTCGTTATAAAGGTCCAGCCGGTACCGGTATCCTCGAGATACCCGATGATGCCACTGTTAAAGTGCTATTTGATGAACTTCGAGCCAAAACAGGAATTACCACTTTTGGCATAAAATATGGCCCTCCTATGGCTATGAAGACTCTTGAAGCTAGCCAATGTGATCAAATTGCTCGATCTCTTGGTCTTCACGGTGAGACACTCACTATCGTACCCGAGGACCTATCACCTCCCGCTCCTACTGCGCCGCCTCAAACTGGCACTGCCCAACATCAAGCAATGACAACTCGAGCAGCAAAGCGGAATGAGAGCCCAGAGGATGTCAGCGTTCCGTGGCCAGAACAGGGTGGAACTCTACGTAAGTGACAACCTTTTGTTGGCCTCCAGAGACTATTGTTATTGACGGCATGTAGTTCTAAGGGTGATGCCCAGCGATAACAGCTGTTTATTCACAGCTTTTGGCGGTGCTCTGCAAGATCAGATCCCCGCTCAACGGCTGAGAAGGATGATGGCTGACTACATTGTTGAACATCCCGAGGATTACTCAGAAGCTGTCCTCGGCAGTCCTCCCAGCCAATATTGCCGCAGTATTCAAGACCCTGATCGGTGGGGAGGCGGTATTGAACTGAGCATCTTATCCTCCATCTTCGATATCCAGATCTGCACGTTTGATGTCCAGGTTAGTTGAAATATTGTGCTGCACCGCTCCTCACTGACATTGAAGATTACAGGCCCAAAACCTCATCAACTTCGGAGAGGATAAGAGAGATCGCTGTATTCTTGTCTATTCAGGAATTCACTATGACCGAGTTGCCTTTAGCCTGTCTGATTACCCACATGACTCGCCTACTTACCCCCCTGAGATGGATCGAACTGTTTGGCCGACTGATGACGACGAGATACTCAAAAAGACCAGAGAGCTCGTCGAGAAGCTCAATAAGGCGCACTACTACACCGATACGGAAGGACTACTTCTACGATGTGATGTCCCGGGATGTGACTGGATAGGTAGCGGCCAGCGTGAGGGACAGAAGCATGCAGAACTCACAGGACACGTGGCTCTGAGTGAAATCCAAGACGAAGGTGACAACGTGCTCAGGAAGTGCGACGCACCTGGATGTGAATTCATCGGCCAAGGTGACAAGGTTATGAGGCAGCATAGTGCAGACACTGCTCATGAGCGGTTCTCCATTATTCCGGACTGGTGAGAGGGAACTGACAAGAACATGAAGCCTTCGGTGCTCTTCGTCCTTCTAGCCTTTTCAAGTAGTTTGTTGAGTTTTTGAACATACTTAGCGCTTCGAACACTGAAACAAGATATTACTTTGCAACCATTGCACGCTGCTGAGGATATTTACAGTAAACTGAGATCAAGTTGATGCTGAGATGCAGTGAAAGGGGGCGTCTTGACATGGCTGAATTTGGGCTAGCTATCGGTACAAATGCCATGAGAGAATAGCGTTTTTCACTGAAAGCAACACAAAACTTGGTGACGGCTAGTATCGCTTCCAAAAAATACTTCCTTTCCAACCTTTTCCCTGGCATATTGACTATCCCATCATGCTGGGACATAGAATACCGGGAAACGGTCATGTAGTTTCGTTGCTCTGCTGGGCGAGGAGGCTTTTTGATATGGCTTTGTTTTTGAATGAAAGCATGGCCAGAGAAATATGGGGTTGGCGATCGCTTCCGATGATAAATGGACCTATGCTGAGCAGGGTAGCTGCTTTCCGTTCAGGCACATCGAACGCGACGCCCTTGCCATTCAATTGGCCTTTTTAGATAGCTCAGGGTTATGTACCGAGTCAATGTTGGCCAGTGAAAGGTTCAAGAACTCATGTTTGTTAGACCAATTCTGCTGTCCCTCAGCAAACTCCTTCATCTGCTGAGGGGGAGGCGGTGGGTCAGTGATCTTGGTGATCAGGTATGCGGTGGATGCTTCGGCAATGCCATAGACGAGGACGCCCACTAGAGGGATTCTGACAAGGATGTAGAATCCCAGACCGAAACCAAACAGAACTCCCTCGCGGCTGCGGAACCAGTTTCGCTTTTGATCTTTTGTAAAGTGAACACGAGCGAAGTATGGCTCAAGCAACTCTCGCATCAAACTTCTGGAAGAGAAGTAGCTCTGGAGAAAGATTACCAGGTACCTTCGAGGGAGGAAAATTCCCGTACCGAAGATGATCGAGGCCGGTCCCAAGCCCACAGCGTTATTGAAGGTGTAAAAACTGGCCGCGGGCAGGACAAATCGACCGATGTATGGCGTGTATGAGAGTGCAAAAACTGTTAAAGAAATACCGCCCTTGCGAAGGAAGCGGTAGAGAAACATGGAAACAGCCTGAGCGGTACTTTCAGAGTGCGTACTCCCATCGGAGGGGTGGTACATCTTGAGGTTAGGATAGTACATATCCCGGAGCTTCGAAGGCTTATCACCCCGGTGCTTTTGAACATAGGTCACATCAACCCATTGCAGGGACTGCATGAAGCTATTTGAAGGAGATTAGATACTGTCAAGTGTTTCGTGACGTTTTGTTTTCAACTTACAGGTTATCGAGGGTCGGTACAACATAACGCATGAGGGCCATGAGGAAGAAGGGGACTTGGAGGACATATTCTGCGACAAAGTCAAGCCCACCGACGAGAGTATCGTCCCATGTGACGGCATCAAGAGATACAAAGAATGAAATGAACCATAATAAAACCTTGATCCCGACGATCTGATTGTGCAGTCAGCAGGGTTGCTCTTCTGCTCATGCTGGTAAGAAGACTCACTGGTATGGTGACGATTAGTCTGATAGCAAGACCTGCCACCACTGCAATGGCAGCTTGGCGATAGTGATCGGTTGTGAAAAGTGCCGGATTCTGTAGTGCTCGATGAGCTATATTGTTGGTTAGTGATGGGCAAAAGACATGATGCCATATGGTGGATGGTACTCACCTCCCACCAGAGTGAGCTGAGCGCCACGTATTACGGTATTGGGATCGAAGTGAGAGAGATCGAATTTTTCCTCTAGCTTCTCCTTCAACTTGTCCTTATCAAGTTGAACCTTTCCGTTGGACGACATCTTGAGAGCTGAAGCCAGGTATGGGAAGCTGAAGAGTATGAGGGAGACCAAGCCTTAGGCGCCCAGAGCTCAAGTTGAGCTTGTGTCGACGGGCTGGATCTTAGTGAATACACGGTATCAAGCACGGAATTTTTGCCTGCCCTGCGAAGAGAATGAAGGGTCTTTTTGAGACTGTTGAGAATTCGGCGGTCTCAGGTTTTGGCTAAGAAATGAAGGTAATAATGATATTCAGGAACACGAGTTGGCAACCTTGGAATGGTAAGACGGTAAGGTGACGTAAGTATCGTGTACCAATTGAAGCTTACGCCAGATTGGCGGCTGAGTTAGTTAGCTCTTTTCCCAGCTATGGGTGAGGCGGTTGTATCCACAAGGGAGCAAGAATGACATGTGATATGTGAGAACTACAAGACAAATACTGTTCTTTAAAGATTGTCTGAGAGAGCCGCAATCCCCTCGAAATTACACGACACAGCAACGAGACAAGCGCTCATAACATGGAACCTCGTGTTGCCGTGTCCTCCAACCTCCACTTAACCCAGTTGTGATTATTGCTCCGCCATCTCTTTATGGCTGGCTGGGGTAGAACAACTGCACCTAAGTGGCGTTCGCAGCTATTTATGCAAGGTCCAGCTTACATCCATCAGTTAACTTCCGTACCTTGGTAGGTAAACAAAGAAATGTATAAGAGGGACAGCCAAGTTCAAACTCGTCAATGTTCTTCTTGTACGGAGCGTTGAGTCCATCGGACGATAAAGCTTAGACATGAGCACACTCTCATCGTATGACGACTCAAATCTCTTACACCAAACGTTTTACAAAATTTGAGTAGCATGGGCTTGAACTTGCTGTGCACAGAAATGTCCCGATAATTATTGAACAGCTCAGCTCTGACTCAATCAAGGGATCGAGGAGCGGGACGACGGGATCATCAGCGGGCCTAGGAATGTGTATGCGGATGACTAAGGCTGCACCCCTCTAAACTCCCTTGTAAATTGGGTACAGCGCAGTACCTTACTTGGAGTAGATGGCTGGGCCAGATTCCATCCGCTGTCGCCTCAGCACTTCGGAACGGAAATCGAGGGAGCGAACAGAACAGAAGAGAAAAGACCTTCCTACCTACACTCGGGTCGTTTGATAACGATAAAGATAACAACACGCAAGAACCCGCCCCTATTCGTTGTTCTCCCCCTTTGAGCTTCCATTTCCCCGCCACACCTCCAACTAGGTACCTACCCTGCGTAAGGTAGGTAGCCTCTCCCTTCCACTGAGGCGTTGGTCAGGGGACTCGACTCGCGATCCATCAACTCGTCACGACCCGGCGCGACAACCACAACTCGACCAACATCCACGGCGGGCGCGCAGCCATGAAAGATCTTCCCTGTTTGTCTCTTCGAGATGTTTGAGATGTAGCCAGGTCGAAGAAATATTTGCGCTATCAAAAAAGAATAAACTACCGCGACGTCACATCCTTATCATGGACGATTCGGGTGACGATTTGGCGGCTCGAGGGCCCAGACGAGTATCAACCGCCCCTATATCTTCACGAGCTCCCACGGAACCAGAAACACCCGACTCAGATCTTGTCGAAACACTCTACAGCCATCCAAATGTCAAGATAATATCCTTTACGGCCACTGGCCGAGCCTATGCGAGGAGTCCTGGAGGGCCCGCCTTGAGCAACGTTGATCCACCGAGTTCTTTATCATGGTCCTCACAGCTCGAGAGAACCATCGCTGTAGGTGAGTTGACTAACGGATACCTTTGTATGCACCGCTAGTTACTAAGTAAAGCACATAGGACCATTTCGCATATATCGAGCCCCAAGATCGGTCGCCTTTTTGAGCTGCGGTTCTGCATTGCAACCAATTCTACGAAAAAGCCAGTGCTGGTGTATAGATGAGGTCAATAGTAGGTTTGTCCTACAAATACGGCGACCGAACTACTGGAGAATAGAGCTTCCAGTAGATGACCCCGAAGATCAGCAGCGAGCCGAAGAACTGAGAGAAGTGTTGGACAAGATTCTACAATTTGAAAAGACGGAATGCCCTTTCAAGCGCACCTTTACTGTCGATTTGCCAGAGCAGGTTCCCGTCACAATCCTGCCCTGGACACCGCGCGCACAGCCTAGGACTCCTTCTGAGGAGGCAACACCAGCATCCTCTACGGACTCACGAAGGTCCTCCTTTGTTGGGAGAGCTTCTACACCTACTCCGTTAATTCCTAGACAGCCCAGAGATATACCAACAAGCCCGATACCAACCAGACCTGAAAGCGCGGCATCTAACGTGGTGCCTTCCAACATATCTCTTTATGAGGAGTATGGAATGAATCTCGACCCTCTGCAACCGTTAGGTACAGGGAATGCCGGCACTGGACCCTTGGAAGCTGTCCCAGAACGCCCAGGTGAACAAGGCTCTCCAGATATGCTCGAGTCTCACGATAGGTCATCTTTACTCTCTTCCAGTCCCACGGAAGATGATTCCTCCGTGTATCAACTTCACGAAGGCTCTGGAAATCGAGGTGGCAATATGAAGGCCAGGCTACGACGACGAACTGGGAATTTCACAACAAGATCTGCTACGATGCCACCACACATGATGCCAACACTGGATAAGTCTGCACCGTCGGCTTCCACGTCAAGGGAGCCTCTCTTAAGAAGTGTATCGGAAACAACAAGAAAGCCGACTGGCCGTGCGGCAGATACCACCTTTTCCCCCCAGAAGAAGAATAAAGGAGATGTGAAGGCCTCCCAGTCGCCACAGCAAAAGGTCAATGCTCAACAACCGCGATTACTACGTAGAGATAGCGAGGAATCTTTCCATAGTGTTGAGTCATGGCATTCGTCTGGAGCTCCACAGCATCCTTCGCCTCCTACTTCCCAAGCAGAATCTTCTATGGAGGCAAACAATGATCCGTACGAGGCAGATAGACTGTCAGCCGGCAAAAGAAATAAATCATCACATAGCAGGGGTAGTTCTCCCATGCCATGCGCATGGGAATCCGACTCTGATGATGATAGCGAAACGTCTGACGAAAGCTCATCGTCGGATGCGGATTCAGTGAGAGAGCTCAAAAACGATGCCTTCCCCAAACTTGACGCCGGCCCGTCGACAACAGCTACGACCGCACCGCAGCGGCCATTCGTTCCACGCCATAGAGCGACGACCGGTAGTATTTCTGTAAGGCGACGCGCCCTGTCACCTCTGCCACCAGCAGCCAACCTCTTCACACCGGCTTCAACCATGGAACGGAGACCATACAGGAGTAAGTTGGAGACGGTTAAGAACCTTCCAATGGCTATCATTGCCAAGACCTACGAGATGATCTTGGGTCCTCCCAGCTCTCTCATCCGCCTAATCCTCAAGGTGGCAGCTAAGATTGCTTCTGGACAATGGCGAGGTCTCGTGTATGGATATGGTGAGGATGGCGAAGAAATCCCGGTACAGTGGGATTACTCTGAGGGAGAATTCAGCGACTGGAGTGATGATGAACATGATCAACATGATCGCAATCATAAACAAGGGAAGGGAGAGCATCGGCATAGCAGACACCGCAGCAATGCTCAAGATGTGACAGCAAAGGGTGAGATGCGCAGGCGGCCCTCATCCTCTGACGATAGCCGAAGCTGGGGAGTTGATTGATCGATTAAGTGTGATGTGCTTAGTACGTGCTATGCTTATGCTGTATGATGCTGAAAGGTCCGTATTGAGAACGTTTCTATGAATGAGACGCAGTGGCATATTGTGGTGTGGCGTGACGTTTTGGTTGGGCGCATGGGATAGGACCAGCCGGCGTTCACTGTAGGGTTCAATATATGGATGGAGTTTTATACATTTCTTCAAGCTATCTAATTGGGCTCAGGAGTTCGTATGAGCGAGTCACTTTGGCATTTATCCAACATTTAATTGTACACTATAGCTTTATTTCATGAAATGATGATACTCTACTCTACTGTATCCAACTTCCTTGGCACCTTAGTGAGCGAACTGCACATGTACAAATTCCTAGCTCCATGATTTCTTGCAGGCTTTGACAGATCTTCCCAGGCACAGATGGGACATTCTACAAAGAGACCCGACGGGATGTGAGCCTAATGGTCAACATGTACCTAAGGCAAGGCAGCCGCAATTCAATGAATAACACGACGAATACGGGCAATGCGAGATAAGTCATACGGAATTGAAGTGCCTAGCGCACCGAGAAAGGGTCAGAAAGACGTGTTGGGATTGGATGGTTTGCTACATGACCGCCAACTAGGAAATCGTATTCATCGCATTCATCCACGATTGGTCAATTACTGGCACCACAGGGCTGAAGAGTGATGGTATCGGGCGAAGCTGCAATGAAACGACATGTGGACTTATGATGATCATAGGGGCCTTGTTATCGATCTTATTGTCTTGGCTGAGTATATAAGTTGAAATATATCTCTTTGTTTTGAGACTGTAGAGTCTCGATGTAAAGAAAAACACGGCGGGAGGACTCGTAACACTTATACGCACTTGTTACTAAGACACCATCATGTCTGACGGGAAATACGGTACGGCATCCAATTCCAAGCTTAACAACCGTTAAGATCACTGGAAACTGACCACATATTAGTTGATGGGAGCTACTGGTTCTATGCCCCTAATAAGGGTGCCGCCATCTTCTTCTGCCTCGCTTTCTGTTGTACAGGATGCTTCCACGTACGGCAGTGCATGTGAGACTCCAGCCCAATCCAGCATAGAAAACATAGAAGAGCTCTAAGGCTCATAGTAACTTATCATCTTTTGCAGACTGTATAAGTGTTGGAAGTTGACACCTCTGTTCTCATTCTGCTCTCTTCTCTTTACTACGGGCTTCGCACTTCGGGTATATGGAGCTTTTCATTACGAAAATCTCGACATTTTCATTGCAAGTGTCTGTATCACTTATGCAGCGCCGTAGGTTACCCAGTACTCGAGACTTGATCCTGGTGTAGCATGCTGATCATCCAATGCCATCTGCAGACCGCTACTGGAACTTCAGAACTATCGCATTCTCGGCCGAATCCTGTACTACGTCCCGTACAACTCACCCATCCACCCTGGGCGTGTCCTGACAACCTTTGGTTTTATTTCAGGTATCGTTGAGTCTCTGAATGGCTGGGGTGCTTCATACTCGGCGAATCAGTCGTTGACTGACAGCGAGATTGAGATAGGTCATGCTCTGATCAAGACCTCATTGCTCTTACAGATTGTCGTGGCAATGCTGTTCATTGCGCTGGCTGTTACGTTCCACCGTCAATGCGTTGTCGCTGGTATCACGAATGAGCGGCTCAACAAGCCACTATGGACTTTGTACATCAGCATGACCCTTATTCTTGCGCGAACCATATACCGCATTGTGGAATACTTCAGTGTTGCGGAACTCAGGTACGGTCCAGGCTTCGACCCAGCAACGATTTGTCCTGTCGTGAGATACGAGTGGTTCTTCTGTGTGTTTGAGGCAGCTCTTATGCTTTGCAACCTTGTCATGTTCAGCGTATGGTATCCCCGACGATACCTTCCCAAAAACAACAAGATTTACCTCTCCCCAGACGGTGTTACGGAGATTGAGGGCCCTGGATACAAGGACCCGAGGAAGTTGTGGCAAACCCTTATCGATCCTTTCGATATTCAGGGGTTGGTAACTGGTCGTGGCCGGGAAACTGACAAGTTCTGGGAAACGGGCCATGGGCGGCCAGCAGACTCGACTGATACTGCTAGAGTCAAGACTGAAACTGTTTAGTATGTTTCTCTAGAGCTGTTTCAGAGGATGCAGGTGGTTGTATTGCCTCGGAGATTTGCTTTTTGAGTGGGATTCAGGATGGTTGACAGGATGCTCAGCGAACATTGGGTACCTAATTAGCGCTTTTCATGTGAACTGACTTAGTAAGGTAGAGCTGAGAGACGTGAGTTGAAACAGAGGTAGGAAAAATACTTGTTTCACAACATGCCCATCATATATGAGCTTCAGCAGTGTGTATTGTCGCAAGAGCAGGCGCTTTGGTCAAGATTGAATTGACACAACATTAGTACATAACTGAACACCGAAACAATGCATAGATCGGGACAACGATACGACAGCAATGTTGAAGAATCAAAACAAAACACCAGATTCGGGTCATGATGTTTGGGTTGTTGCCTAGTAAATGAGCTCAATGCCGATTCAAATTGCAAAACGGATCAAGTATCGATGCCCATAATCCTCAAGCTATACCTTAGGGGCATCTGAATTGGTATTTGATGCGGGCGAGCGAATCATATCAAGGCAAATTGACGAGAAGGAATGATGAAATGGCCCATTCGGCGGTTTTATTTAATTGAGACAATCCATGTGATCCTTCATCGACGAAGGATCGGAAAGGGGGGAACACAGCCTTCTCAACCCAGAATTGTAAATTCGATAAAAGTGGCTGGGCAGAATAGAAAGTGCACACATACCATACGTATTTGTTTTTGTAACTTTAAGTCTGTGTATGTTGCAGTATGTATCAGTTTTCACATATTACCGCGCGGTAAATCATCTCATACTTGTGATGTTTGATTTTGAGGTTGAGGTGTCGATGCGGTCAGTGGTTACAGGGGGCTTCCAAGAGTGTTTCTAGAAAGGGCCCAGCCTGACGCATAGAGTGGGTTTGGTTGACCCTGTCCGTTGATCCTGGCGATCCTGATTCTGTCATTCAAAAGGCTCCGCAAGCCTATTTCGATGTTGTTGATACTGCAAAAGCCGTCAAAGACTTTATATCCGTAGTTGCAATTTACTTTTTCGCATATCGATATCGCTAATTAGGTTTAGATGAGCCAAAAATAAACATGTTCTAACGAGGACGTGCTCGTTTTGGGATTCCAATACCTTCGCCACACCTTGCGGTCACTTTTGCAAGCCTCAATCAGTTTTTAGCGTGGGATTGCGGGGGGCCCTTGGCCTCTGGGGCAAATGAGAAGCGAATCCGCTAGGCTTAGTGAGGTGCTAACAGCTCGTTTCGGGCAACATCTTGTACCTGGTTGTTTGTCCCTTGGTAGTAGAAACACGGGACCTCAGCTGAGTTGAATTCTTTTTGTCTGACGCGAATTGTTTATCTTTGGCCTCGCTCTCCCTAAGCAATGGTTCTGTGTGTGCTGAGCATGAATATCTAGTGGGCCACAATAACTATTTTAGTGCATACGTCAGTGCATCGATGTCTCTTTTGACAAATGCCAAGAAACAGATCCTCATCATCCTTGTCCCACGACATCCATCCTTAGCTTCCTCCATGGGCGCCGTGCGGGCCCGTATCAGACGGCGGCCGATAGCTAGAAGCGGCCATAGCCATCTTTCAGCTCAGCTCACCAGAGCTCTCCCTAGTCAGGCCAGGTCAGGTGGCAATCAAGGACCAGCCTGGGCTTAATACAGGGCATTTTGCTACTAACTTGGGACCTCTGAAGCTGAATCTATCATTCTATCCCTTGACAAACTGCAAATTCACTATACAACAGCCCCGGGCTGCGCTGTATCACTACCAACAACACAAGGGCTTCGCCTCTTTTGCTCCTTACCTCACCTCAGATTAAGGAACCTCGGTCTTTTTCTGACCGGGCACGCTAAAGACCAGAGGCGGAGAAGAGTTCTAAGCCTCCTACTGGAGCAAGCAACTCCATATACTTATCCATCCGTCCATCTCACGCATCTTGACGACCTCTCTCTCTCTCTCTTTTGCCAGATTCTCAAAGCACTACTGGCTGTTGTCCACCCATGCCGGACATCGCGTTTGTTACAGCACAATTGTTATGATCTAACGTCTGCCATAGAGTCACTCTCACCACTAACGATTTCTCCCACCAAATCTTTCTGAATCCACTGCATTCGATCCATCACATTAACCCCTGGTGAATCTGTTGCTAGTTCGACGTAACGTTACGAACAGTACCTGTCTTTCAGCCGCCATCTCCCACCAGTTGCCATCATGGGAGAACAACCAGGCATTTACGTTCATCTGGAAATGGGCGTCCCACTGCCCAAAATCATGTCCAAGGACCGACACATTTCTTATGTATCAAAGAGCATGCGCGACCGAGCCAACCAATTTCCTCGCCAACTACCTCCAACAAATACCAACTATCTGAACGCTCCCGCACAGTACCAGGTCGCTCACCAACAAATGCCAACCCAACCCCAGCAACCACAGACCCAACCCCAGCAACAGTTCACTCACCCCATCAGCAACCTGCCTCCCAACATCTACAGCAGAGATCCAGTGTCGGTTGGCATGGCCCAAGAACCCACATATCAACCATATCGTCCCCAACAAGCACAGCAAGCACAACACCACATCAAAGAGTATTATGCACCAGCTGCCCCAGCGCAACAGCATCAGCGAGAAACTCACCCTGAGGAGCTGCGACTAAGCTCGAGATCCGCTGAAAGAAGTTCTCACGAGCGTGGCAGGTCTGCGCCCCCTCCTTTGAATAGCAGTCCCTGGGATGTGACCTCCCACAATTCAGGAGGCGAGCCCCAAGTTTGGAAAGCTTTGCCTGCAACACCGAATCAGTTCCGACTTGGAGAGGGCGACATGCCATGGGACGGCTGGAATTTCCCTATGGGATTCAATGATAACAACGGAGATGACGACAGCAACGAAGGGGGAGAGAACCGCACTCGTTCGCGTGAGGCCAGCCTCCGAGCAACATGGGGACCCGAGTTCCCAGGAGAGCCATCACGATATGTCCAGCCTGTGCAAGTGGACGATCGAGCGCGAGGCAAGGCCAAAGACATACAGTCATTAGCTTCGGCACTGATGACAGTGGATAACGGGTTTGAAGACCAGTGGTGGTATCAGGGACCACGTCTCGTCCATCTTGATGGAACAACAGTCATGGTGCCTACAGCTGTTCCAAGGTCCAGCTTTCACCCAGACCATCAACAAAGCTCGGTAGGATGGGCTGTCTCGCGTGAAGAAGAGCAACAACAGAAGGATCTCAAATATCAGTATCAGCTACAACAGAGTCGCCGCGAACAGGAGCAGCAACGATATCAGCGTAACCGACAACGGCATCTATCTCTCCAGGAAGAGCAACTCGCATCATTTGTCTCCCCAAATACTTCTTTCCAACCTGAATCACCTCGATCGAGCCTTGCAGATATTGTGTCGCCTTTGAGCGACTATCCAAGTCCGCTGTCGAGTTATGGGGGACTACGGCGGTCTTTGACCACGAGATCAGATGAACTTCACATATAAATTCCCTTGGACGCGACCTTTACCACTGCTGGGAAGTATGACAAGTACCCCGATGCATTGACTTATGACAGCGTCACAATGGTTTAATGAGGAACATGCATAGTTCCCCCTTTTGGCGAAATAGTCATTGGTTTGCGAGTCAAAAAGCCTCACCCCAGAGGATACTCAGGTCTAATGAATGAGAGAGTTACCATGTCATGTGTTTTCAGGCGCTCAGAAGATGTCTTTGGTGAACGTATATAGGATGGCGTTAACAAAGAGTTCGACGTCTTTCAGATACCTTTTTGATTTGGGTGCGAGGAAAAGACTTGATTGACCGTTTAAATGACGAAAACCGTCGTCCAGTTCTGATATAATAGCTCTCGTCTAATGATTATTGTGTAGTAACTTGTTTGAAGCCGACATTATGATCAAAGAAACTGATTCTGGGCCTTGAAGTGGGACCAATGAAGATAAATCATAAAAGTGAATTGAACATTGATTGAGCTTAGGGCATTCATAGGAAGCAGAAAGAACCGTAGATGGTAAACTTTTGAGATAAGTGGTCTAATATGCAGTCATTATATATAAAGTGGTTATGGTTAAGCTTTTATTAGATCTTTTAATAGCATCTTTTCCTTCTTTATTTTATCCTTCCTAGAGAATTAATAAGACTTAGAGTTAAGCAGAAACCTATTTGCTTAACTATAGCAGGTAATCCGGATGCCATTGTGGACCTCATGCATCAAGTTTGGACCATCTCTACCCTAGGCTCGTTGGCCACTGTCTTCTTGCGTCCATGTCCAAGTTCGAACATGACCCATTCGTAAACCGCCCACTGAACAGCATTCACTATGAAAGCTCGTACGCTGCAGACAGTCAACCCTCTAAAGAAAACACGAGAGCCTCCCTCCCGGTACGCCTCACGTGCGACCTGTATTGCGCCAGCCCGTTTGGTTTGTGATGCTACGTTTGGTTGCAGAAGGGGTGTTGTTTCTGACTGTCCGCCAAGGGTCTGAGCCTGAACTCTAGTCTTGATAACATCGAGTGGAAATATACTCGCCCAAGTTGCGACTCCAGCTAGTCCTCCACAGAGGAGAACCTTGGCGGCCTCGTGTTGCAGAGAGGTTTCTTCGCCCTGTTCCGCGGCCAGCCAACGGGTAGTCAGCTCGTAGGACCAGAAGTAAAAGCCATAGCCAACGCTATCCCGGATGGCAGTCACAGTTCCGCCGAAGTAAAAACCTCGGGTACCTTCGTTTTTCCAGATATCCTTAGTGATAGCCCAGCTCGAGATTGGAGAGGATGCCAGCTGCGCCCTACACTTGATCAGTTCGGTGGGAGTGCTAACGACCCAAGTTGCAAGACCGCCCACCGCGCCAGCAAGCCAGGTATTCCACAAGTTTCCAGATGTTGAGAAAACGCTATTCAATGCCGCTTCGGTTCGATTATAAGAAACAAAGAGCAAGGCGTTCAGTGCACCATAGCCGAGAATTGGTGCTGCAGTTCCGGTCACTAGGGAGGCGTAGGATCCGAGGTACCGCGTGCTGAAAGATGCACTCTGGTTGATGGCTGAAGCCGCTGCTGTTGTTCCTGTAGGGATCGAACAAACAGGCGGGTTCTTCACTGGACTGGTATGTTGTGCTTGAAGTCGAACTTTGATCACATCAAGAGGATTTCCGATGATAATTCCAACAGCACCACTGAGATAACCAGCCCAGAAATCAGCCGACATTATGAGACAATATTTGTAGACTCTATAGGGGAGAGAAGATGATCAGTATTCCTTGACACTTTGCGCTGAGCCACAGTGATAGTGCTCAAGACGCCGAGGTATACGAGGCCCCAGGCCAAGCCGAGCCGTGCAAGAGGAGCGCGATTCGCAGTAGCCTGGACATTAATTCGACGAAACCGTGTAAGATATTGCCAATGCGCAAAGTGTCCAGCAACAGTTGCAGTCAAAATTCCAGTGCGATGTCGAGCAATTGCTACTTGAAGAGGGGTCGGTCCAGAGGATTGATGGTCGGCAAAAGGATCTCCACCGGCCGATCGGCTTTGATCGGAGTTGGAGAGATTGACGCTTGAAGGCATGTGTTAGTGATCCAGGGTCTTTCAGAGCCGCATACTGAGAAAGCAGATGATCAGCAGTGACCTACCCTGACGACGTTGCAGCAAATGGGCTTTCAGTTATCATCTTTGGCTGGGTTTTGAATGAGTGAGTTGTATGTATAAAGGGAAAAGGAGAAAAGGAGAAGATATATTCCTTGCTAATCGTTCCGGTCCCATCATGAACCGAACGACAAACTTGATTCTTCGACCGATTCCCGATGGATCCAATGTTACCTAAGCTAGTGGAGGCTTTTAAGTTTTTGGGTCCAAGCTTTCGGTGGTTTCGGGGTCTTTGCCGGGGATGGTTACTAGTGGCGGTTCACGTGATAGCGTGTTTCTGCCTGTTGTCGCGTCGAGTCACTGACATCGCGCTTGCCTACTAACCCTCCATTGATTCTCGCTGGGGTGGCAAGAAATCTTTCATACTTGGAACAATCGCTCGATAAGTCTCTGAAACAACAAGATATTCAAGATGGGAGCAGCGTGAGTGTCAGGACACTTTGGCGCGTTGATGCAAGCTCTAATACTCAATCCAGGTCCCCTTTCGTCGCGACGCCACTCGCTGGCAAGGACAAAACTCTAGGCAAGCGGATGCCAACGCCCTCTTCAATTGACCGTCTTCACAAACCGTTCAAATGCCCTGGTGTCGCTGGAAGAAGTCCGGCTATTGATCGACCGTCCCGCAAGCGAAGAAAGGTTGATTATGGTGGTGCCGATGGCGAAGCAGATAATGATAAACCATACTCCAATGACGACAGGCTTGCGCTTGCCACTCGAGATATCAACCGTTTCCCCGTTTTCCAGGCCAAAGATAAAGGTCTCGTTTTTCGCAAGGCCTTTTCCGTACCATTGAAGAACAAGGACAGTGCTGCATACAATCCGAATCGTGCCCCTCCTACACTGGGTCTACGGCAAGGTGCAGTCTTCGTTGCGAAGCCTCTACATGACCCCAGTGGTGAATTCGCAATTGTTCTTCATGACCCGACTGTCGACGACAAACCAAAAGATGTCCCCAAGGCAATTGAGCCCGCCAAGACAGAGGCTGCTGGCGGGAAACTTGACGCTCCACTCGTACATAAGAGTCTTGCTGAGATTCTCGGAATCAAGAAGAAGGTGGACGGCGAACACCCTCGCGTTCCAGTCGTAATTGACCCGAAGCTGGCCAAGATCCTTCGACCCCATCAGGTCGAAGGTGTCAAATTTATGTATCGATGTGTTACGGGCCTGATTGATGAGAAGGCCAATGGCTGCATCATGGCCGACGAAATGGGTCTGGGAAAGACTCTTCAGTGCATCTCTCTGATGTGGACACTACTCAAGCAATCCCCCGATGCTGGAAAGCCGACAATTCAGAAAGCAATCGTTGTCTGTCCTGCCAGTTTGGTCAAGAATTGGGCCAACGAGTTGGTGAAGTGGCTTGGTCCTAATGCCATCAACCCATTCGCCATCGACGGAAAGGCGTCTAAAGAAGAACTGACGCGTCAGCTTCGACAGTGGGCAATTGCTAGCGGACGGGCCGTCACCAGGCCAGTCATCATTGTTTCCTACGAAACTCTACGATTAAACGTGGAGGAGCTCAAGCACACAAAGATTGGCCTGCTTTTCTGTGATGAGGGACATCGTCTCAAGAATAGCGACAGCAATACCTTCAACGCTCTCAACAGTCTCAATGTTTCGCGGCGTGTCATTCTCACAGGCACACCTATCCAGAATGATCTCACGGAGTATTTCTCACTCACAAGTTTTGCAAATCCCGATCTGCTCGGCACACGACTGGAGTTTCGCAAACGCTACGAGATCCCAATTCTCCGTGGCCGAGATGCTGATGCGTCAGAGGAAGATCGAAAGAAGGGCGATGAGTGCACTGCGGCATTGCTCAATGTTGTCAACAAGTTCCTGATTCGCCGTACAAACGATATCCTTTCCAAGTACTTGCCTGTCAAGTACGAACACGTCGTGTTCTGTAATCTTGCGCCCTTCCAGTTTGACCTCTACAACTACTTCATCAAGAGTCCTGACATTCAGGCTCTCCTGAGAGGCAAGGGAAGTCAGCCTTTGAAAGCCATCAATATTCTCAAGAAGCTCTGTAACCATCCTGATCTTTTGAACATGGCGGATGATCTGCCGGGCTCAGAGCAGTGCTTCCCAGACGACTATGTACCCAAGGAATCCCGTGGTCGAGATCGCGAGATCAAGTCATGGTATTCAGGCAAAATGGCAGTGTTGGATCGCATGCTGGCTCGCATCCGCCAAGATACAAACGACAAGATCGTGTTGATTAGCAACTATACTTCGACACTGGATCTTTTTGAACGAATGTGCCGCTCCCGTCAGTATGGATGTTTGCGACTCGACGGAACCATGAACGTCAACAAGCGTCAGAAGCTTGTCGATCGGTTCAACGACCCTGAAGGTGACGAGTTCGTCTTTCTATTGAGCAGCAAGGCTGGTGGGTGTGGTATCAACCTTATCGGCGCGAACCGCCTGGTGCTATTCGACCCCGATTGGAACCCGGCTGCTGATCAACAGGCGCTTGCTCGAGTGTGGCGTGATGGACAAAAGAAGGATTGTTTCGTGTACCGCTTCATCGCAACGGGCACTATCGAGGAGAAGATCTTCCAGCGCCAATCTCACAAACAGAGTTTATCTTCCTGCGTTGTGGACTCGGCGGAAGATGTTGAACGGCATTTCTCACTCGACAGTCTCCGTGAGCTTTTCCAGTACCGGCCAGATACCAAGAGCGACACTCATGAGACGTTCAAGTGCAAGCGGTGTAAGCCTGATGGCAAGCAGTATATCAAGGCGCCGGCTATGCTGTATGGTGATACCAGCACATGGAATCATTTCGTCAACGAGGGGCTGAAGCCAATTCAGGACTTGCTCTTGAGGCAAGAATGTGGAGAGTCCGAGGTTTCTGCTGTGTTCCAGTACATTTCTCACTAAATTATCAGCTGTCTGTCTTTAATGATTCACGTTCACGAGGCATTCAGGGCGTTATTGTGGATTAGCGATATTGGAAGGTCATGATCTGTTTTATGGAATTTTATCCCAGACCTGCTTAGGTAGACAGGCTTCACTGTAGAGTGATATTAGATGTCAAAACACTGATAGAATATAAAATACTACAAGTAACCCAGAGCACACTGAGTTTTGTTCCAATTTGCTCCATGCATTGCGTCGTGAGATCCATCAACCATACCACAAGTTTGCGACTTATCGCTCTACTGTACCAGGAGCTGTATTCACCTTGAGTTGTTCTATTCAATTAACCGGGAGAACTGGCAAACTTATCTATATACGTCGAGTTACTCTGTATCATGGCTTCCATCAAGTTGAAGTCATGAGAGGTAGACACAGTGCTCATGACATATACTATCTTCTTCGCACTGTCAAGAATTTGCTAGCTAAAGTTTTAGTATTTCTGGCCAAGGTGAACGTGAACCTTTTGAGAGTCGCAAACCCAACAGTCAACATCGCTAGGACTACCTCAGTCAAATTAAATAAATCCGGCTCCTCTCTATCAAACACATCAGAATGTCTTCCAAGCCTGCCAACCAGTCCTCTCCGGAGTTTACCTCCTACTACCTTCAACGCGCAACACAAGAGCTCTCAGAGGACCTTGACAAAGTTCGCAACGCAGAGGACTTCAAGGCCGATTCCATTCCTTTCCTTGTTCACGCTCTGCAACAGGGTGCGGATCTTTTCTCTCCTGAGGACCAGAAGAGAGTGGTCGCTGCACCAAAGGCCAAGGACGGTGATGCATGAGCAGACTGTATATACACAGTCCATATCATTTCAGTCTACTACGTGAACGCACGACAGTATTTCAGGTCCGCTCTTTTGCAATAAGAGGACTCGTGAGAGCCATTATTCACCACTTCCTACGAGACAAGGACATGTCCAATCACAAGGATGGCGTTTTTCTTTGCCGATAGGAAGCTGTTTTATTGACACCAAGAACGCTTGACACTGCACTCAAATGCGTCACAGCATGTTGTCAACCCAGTAAAAGGGGGAAAGTCAGATTCAGGAACTAGGCCATTTAACAGCCGTTATTGCATAAGGGTATCTCAAAGCAGAGTCTACACTACATCAAGCGCGCAATACAATCAATCTATATATACGCCTATCTTCCACCCGGGCCGAATCACGGCAATTTGTCATTCCTTCATCAGTATGTGCATATGTACGGTCTAATTTGAATTACGGCGTCGTTCGAATCGGACAGCCCATCCCTTGATGGCGAGGACGATAACGACCCAGGCCATCAGGAGGGCGACCAGGCCCATGGTGACAGTGTACATGAACATGGCGTCGAGTTTGTAGTGGATCATTCCGTCGACAGTATCAGTGCTCTATTTCACGTTAGCGTTTTGAACCTTTTTCAAAGGGCCCTTGACATACACTAGCCATGAAGATAATACCTCCAGCGATCAATCCGAAAGCAGCCAAGAGCTCCGTGGGGGGTCGTGATGGGAGAATGGACTTGGGTGGCTTCAGGTACATGATGAGGTAGGTCAAACCTCGAGCAAGGGAAGCCCCTAGAAGGAGGTCACCCCATTGCTTATGAACCATGCTGGACATCATGGTATGCTGTGTGTGGGAGCTCATCATGAGTCCAAGCAGCATGATGACCAAAGCTGGTATGGGGTTGAGCGAGAACTCGTATGTGTCGGGAGCTTCAGGTTCGTTTGCTTCTTCGACCGTGTAAGGGCTCTTGGGTTGAACTTCATCCACGGTTGTGTTGAGAAGATGGCGGATACGTGTCGACTCGATGAGCATACCGCACTAAAGAAACAAGTCAGTTTTTGCTCAGGGAAAATCGACTGAGGCGGATCGAGGGACTTACCAAGCCTCCTCCAATGAACAGAACTGTGATGGAGATGTGCTCCATGTCTTGGGCGGTCCAGTCTCCTCCCCAGCCGCCGAGGTGCTCCATGAAGATATTGGTAGCGCCATAGAAGAAGATCAAGAAGCTCTCGACAAACTCAGCGGAAGGGCGCCACTTCTGGGAGTCCTTCCTTGGTCGAACATTCCATGCCCAGCCAAGCGCTCCAAAGCTGCCAGTCCAACGGCCTAGGGTGAAGATACCTAGCCAGAAGAAAACACCGCCCTTGATCCAATGCGCCAATCCATTGAAGATTCCGCCTCCCTCCTAGAAGATTTGTCAGTCAAGTGTCGCAGCCACGGTATCTGCCAGCAACTTACAAAGAAACGGCCAAAGGTGACAACGCCAGTCGCAAGCGCAATGAAGCCGAACGGAAGGATAATGCGATCGACTATGCAACGGCCGAGGTTAAGATACTTCCATACTCGCGAAGCAGCGATCTTGGAGGCGTGGCGAGCAAAGGTTCCCTGAGGTTCAGGAGAGGCCAGTGATAATTCTTCCAGGTCGCCATCATCGTCCTCGTACTCCTTCCTGGGGTTGTTGACAGGCGACTCCATGCCATTGAGCGTGGATGCCGAGTCGCTTCGAAGCGAGGGTGTGTTTGGTTCGGTTCCTCGTCCACTGTCGTTGGACATTCGGTAGGGGCTGTCATTGTGGTAGCCATTGTGCGAAGAGTAGTCGGCCTCTCGTGTCGCGACAGGTAGAAAAGCATGTCTCTCGTTACTCGACGTCTTTCCTTTGCCCCTTAGAGCTCCCGCGATACAGCCCACGGCACTTACAAGGACCTGGGCACAAACGACCCAGGTCACAATCCAGCCAATCTTGTGGTGCGCATTGTTTGGATACAAGTCTGGTGTCTGCGCGTTATATATCACGCCGACCAGGACTCCAAGAGCATTTGTAGCTAGGAAAACAAATTGCGCCGGTAGTGTAAAGCGAGAGTTTGCCAGTGAGAACATGACGGCTGAGGTTGGTGGTGTTAGTCGGCGCACAAAGCTCAACACCATGAAAACTTACCAATTGGCAGAATAAATACCCAAGAAAGAACCATTAATGCAATATGTGTGTATATGACTCCAGTATGTTCAGTATGCGCAAAGTATGTATCGGGATAGTCCTCGCCGTTGGGCGGTTGTGTCGTTGTGTTGCCGCCATGGCCCATTCCCATTCCCATGTCCATGTCTATGTCCTTACTCTCACCACCACCATGCGCAACTACCACAGGTAAAAGCGCCAAGAGCAATGCGCCAGATGCGCGCGATATCATTTTTGTGTAAATCATATTGGGCACGTACGTACGTCCAGAAAGATTTGTCCGCAGAAGGAAACAATAGATGCAACAAGACAAGACAAGACAAGACAAGACAAGACAAGATAATGTAATTGGACGGAAGAGATCGCAAGCGGTAATTATACTTATTACAGCCAGAAAGACACAAGTAGGAGGACATGTATAATCATGCGATCAAGTAGACGTCAAAACAAAGAGCGTTTCAAGAAATCATGACATGGCATTGTCTTAAAACAAACCCGAGATCTTCTATTGTTACTATCGGGCCCCAGCGGCCGAAAACAGGTCATAAGCTGAGGCATTGGAATCTCTTGGTCAGTCGGAGACAAAGCGACGAGGGCCAAGAGAGGATACGCAGCAGGTGACTATCCGAAGCTTCCGAATTGCTTCATCATGGGAGTTGTACCTTTACCTCTGGATGGGAAAACGACACAGCAGGGTAAAAAAAAAGATAAATGCGGTAAGCATTTGGATGGATAGTGGGGGATCCTCAAAATGGGGCCGGCCGGTGGGGGGG
>JAADJF010000533.1:0-35014 GCA_012932015.1 Fusarium acutatum
GGGGAGGAGGAGGCGAAACTGCCTCAGCAGCAGGGGGCGGTGAGGGCTTCTTGTCAAGCTCTTGGCTGGCTACCTGACTGTCGCTCCTGGTGGGCGTAGAAGCTTGAGGAGTGATTTGCTGAGGACCTGCGTCTTCATCCGACGACGAGCTATCACCGTCTTCCATAGCTTCAAGCTGCCGTTGAAGTTCTAACTCCCGTTGACGCGCAGCCTCAATCTCTGCCCGCCTTGCCGCAAGTTTGGCCTCCTTCTCCTTGGCCTCGGCCATGGCTGCCTTCTTCCGCTTCTTCTCTTCCTCCTTACGAAGTTTGCCTTGTCTCACTTGTTCTTCAAGGGCTTTCAGACGAGCTTCAGAAGCCTCACGCTCCTTGGCGAGATCGTCCTCCTGCTCCTTTGCGTCTTCTCTAGAAACGGGGTTAGCAAATCATTACGCGGACCTTCAGATTCGACACTTACTCCATCTGCTGCGTCTCGCGCTGCTGCTGCTCGTGCTCATGGGCAAGTCGTGCTTCTTCGGCCCGCTTAGCGGCAGCATCCTCTTCGACCTTCTTTGCAGCCTCTTGATCAGCCTCTGGCTTACCACGGTGTCGCGTTGGGGGAGGTGGAGGCCTCTTGGCCTCCGCCTTGGATTGCTCAGGTGCAGGAGGTGGAATCCCTTGCTCTTCAGCTAGACGAGCCTGGCGATCGGCTTCTCTACGAGCATCCTCTTCCTCTGCTTGTCGTAACTTCGCAGCTCGCTCAGCGCGTTCTCGCTCGATGCGCTGCGCAGCTGTCTCGCCGGACTTTGTCGGGGCCTTGATACCGAGAGCGGCCAACCTCTCAGCCATTCGCTGTTCAGCTTGCTGTTTAATAAAAGCAGCTCGCTCCTCAGGGGTCTTGTATGAAGAATATGAGCCTCCAGCAGGAGGAGTTGCCGTACGAGAGGTCGAGACAGGACTCTCAACTCTAGGACTAGCTGCACGTTCCGGCCGACTTTCCTCAGTGCGTGCTGAAGCCCGGGCGGGTCGCTTGTCTTGAGCACGAAGTCGAGCGCTGCGGCTTTCACGCTGAAGGTCGAAGATAAAGTCTCGAACCTCATCCTCGACACCGAGTGCATCCTCCCAGCGGCGTTTTTCGTGCTCACTGGTGTTGTCACGGCCACCCTCTTTGAGACTGTCCTCGATGCCGTGCGCAAAGTCGCGAACACTTTCCTCAACATCACGAACCATACGTTCGTTACTCTCCTTTTCATTCTTTACCTTGATGCTCTCTTCCTCGAGACGCTTAGGCGCATCGAGATCCTCAGTGCCGACATCGACCTTCTTGCCAGTTAACGCAGCAGTTCGCTGCTGCATCATAGCCTTGGCCCTGGCCTTGAGTCGATCCGACTCAGTTACTGTACCGCCAGGTCCCGTTCCTACAATAGGAGCACCACTGCCAGGGTGAGCCTTTGCATCCTTGATACGGAACAGTTCCAACCGAGCATCCATAATGGCTTTCTCAGTTCTGCGCACCTGCGAAGCAAGTTCGGGAACCTTGTCAGTAAGATTTTGAAGTTGGCGCTTGAGAGCTCTTCGCTCAGCGTCGGAGTCTCCACTTGCAAGGGCAGCATCGGGATGAGAGTCGATATCCTCTTGGATTCGACGAATGCGACGATAGAGTTCCTCCGCCTCACGGCGGTCACGGCGGTCGAGGATGTCGTCCTCTTCATGGTTCTTCTCATCTGCGAAATCCATAGCATCAAGGAGAACCTCCTTCTCCTTAATCTTTTTCTTGAGCTGATCCAAGGTTAGGTCGTCATTCGAGGCGACAGAAGCGGGAGATTCGGGACGAGGCGAGTTGTTGCCGACCCTGCGACGAGCGCTCGATCTATATCCAAACTGTTCGTCTTCGTTCTTGAAGACTGTGGCATCCTTCCGACCAGCGACGGCTCCAGCAGGTGCACCCCTGAATGAGCGGTTCTTCATATAGCTAACGCCCGTCTTCTGCGGAAGCAGAGCGGCACCTGACTTGGTGCGGAATTCAGATTCATCGTGAAGCATTGACTTGAGGGTACCGATGGACTGGCTAAAGTTTCGAGTCGAAGGAGGAACAAGCTCAGGGGGAAGGTTGTTAGGCAATGGATAACCGTTTAGCTTTCTGTAGATCAAATGCATGGCAACGGCGAATTCATCGAGATCCAGACGTCCCTTATTACCGTGATCAGCCAGAGTCCAAACTCGCTCAAGATCGGGCTTCTCAAGTCCACTCTGACCAAATATCTCGATAGCCTGGTCACCACCGATGTACCCCTTGCCAAGACCATCCCAAGCCTTGAAAAGAGAATCGTATCGGGTCTTTTCTTCCTTTGTAATGGCCCAGGGGATAACGGCGTTTCCTTGCAGTCCCTGGGTGGTGAAGTTTCCAGCTTCTCGGCCCTGTTGAGGCATCATCTGGGCTTGAAGGGCATCGATGTTAGGCAGGCCGGTAGAAGGAGCATTGACAAGACCCCATTGGCCAGGCCGTCCTGTAGGTTGAGCATTCAGAGGGGCAGCCATACCACCTGCAGGCCCAGGAGCGAGCGACTGGCCAAATCCCGTGGGCATTGGGGGCATCGGGGGACGGGGACCGCTGTAACCTGTGGCTTGAGGGTTGTTTGCGATGCCAGGGAACCCTGTTTGCTGGTTTTGCAGACCCTGTTGCTGACCGAAACCTGTCTGCTGTCCCGGGAACCCAGTCATCTGGGCCTGAAGCAGCTGTGCATTTGAGGCTTGAGGCTGAGGTTGCGGCTGCTGAATGGTCGGTGGAGTGGCAGTGTTGGTTCTGATATCAGGAGCAGAGGAAGAGCTGGCTGCAGGAGCACCCTCGTCAGCGACGCTGAAGCTAATGATATCCACCATACTCGAAACCTCGTTCTTGATGTTCTCGGGCAGGTTAGGTGGCAGCTGCTTGCCAGTCAGTTTCAAGTTGCACAGGTACATGGCGAGTGCGAATTCGGGGAAGTAGAGCTGGCCAGCACGAGTGGTATCAGCAAGAGTCCTGAGACTTGTCAGCACCTAGGGCAAATACAATGAACAACATGCCCCAAGGAGATTTTCTTCTTACCAGATGTGCGATAGAGAGTCGCCATCAAGTCTTGACCTCATAAGCAGATCCCGAGCCTTCTCTCCTGACATGGTCATGCCAGCTTCTCCGACAGCAGACTTGAACAGGGTTTCGAACTTGGCCTGGTCCTGGGCTGTGATGAAGGAGAGACGGATATTAGGGATTTTGTTGGGCTGCGACTTCTCCTGTCGTCGACCTCGTGGCTTCGCAGTACCGCCAGTCTGAAAAGACGCGGCCATCTCGGTGAAGCCGGTAGCCTGGGGCTTCATCGGCGCCGGTGGTGGGTTTGAAGGCCCAGAGGCTTGCTGAGGCGACGCGGAGAAGCTAGTGGGTTGCTGCTGCTGCTGCTGGAACTGTTGCTGGAACTGAGGCGGGATCGACGGCATCGCAGGAGCACCGGTCTGGAAGCTCTGCTGCTGCGGCTGGGGTTGTTGTTGTTGCTGTCCCGGAAATCCTGTAAACTGTTGTTGAAGGGGCTGCTGCGGCTGTAGTCCCTGACCCTGCATTGGAAAGCCCGTATACTGCTGCTGCAGAGGTGCTTGCCCAAAGCCTGTAGGTTGAGGCGCAAAGGGGCTGGGTTGGCCAGGCTGCTGGCCAGCACCCAGATTACCAAAGGGCCCTCCACCATATTGCTGCTGCTGCTGGCCGCCAGGACGCTGGCTATTACCGCCCAGGAAGGCGTTCGAGTTGGAATACATTACGGGTTGATTCCTTCGCAAGACCACGGACAAAAGCTCTTCTGGGAGGTTCGAGGAGGCGCTAAATCCGGGGGTTGTGAGGGAGCTGTCTGGAGCGTGAAAGCTCCACTGGAAGGGGTCGAAAGTTAAAAACAAATGCAATAAAAGTATGCGAAATACAATATTAAAGGACTGAACGGCCCTCAGATGGTAATTGTGGAGTGGACGGAGGGGATCCACGAAAGGTGATGATGGAGGAGTGAGAATGAGTGAGTGGCTTCGTATTGGATGTGATGACGAGCGTCGTGGTCTCGAGCCTGGACAGGTTGCTGTAGGTTTCTAGGTAGTGGAGTTGTCCCCTAATGGAGACTGCAGCTGGAGCGCTTCTAGTGGCCTGCCAAGGCATCTGTGGGCTTTTACAGGGGAATGAACCAACCTATGCAAATTGGGGTGGCTTAGACTCCCCGAAGCGACAGGGATTGGCCGCCTTTCCCTAAGTTATCTAGGTAGGTTTGGTTGAGTCGGGCACGCTTATTGTGTTATTTTGGGTACCGACATATGCATCACATTGAACATAGGGCACCTGCATAACGCATCAGTGCACATAGTACCTAAGGTAGCTTAAACTGAGACAATTAAAGACTGATATTGAACTCGACTCATCTAAAAACTCAAACTAGCGAAGGGTATCAAGAGTAACTTATACGCAAAACCTGCATAAACCACCAACCATCAATCATACCAGAAACTCATAGACGCCTGCCCCCTTATCCCAAGTGAAAAAACATCACAAAAAGAACTCCGGAATGATCGGAATAGAGCCGACCACAATGCCACCTTCTCTGCACTCAATTGTCCATTTGAGTTTGTTGTCCTCATCTCAGTTGTGCCGTTCCTCAAACTGGACTCCATGTTCTTCTTCCTCGATGCAGCCAGCTTCATCACTCCAGAATCGTCGATGGGCTCGCAGTTCAAGCCCAAAATCAGGATCATGCGGATCTGCAAAGCTGTATTCGTAGTCGAGGGGCTCTTCGTTGCCGTCTTGTTGATTCTCTACCAGATACTCCTTCTCTACGGGGCTCTCGGGCTCAGGAGGTGTCGGGATCGCTGATCCTGTGCTTGGGCTCTCGGCAGCGCTGATACCCCCCTCGCTGGAGACAATTGAGTAAGATCTTGACCAAGACCTTGTGACTCTGGCACCTGGTTCGGCGCTGACCAAACGAGCCGGGCCCAGTGAGATCATACTGGCTCTCTTATTGTTCAGATAAGGGTTGGAAGCGCGACGATTCATAGCCCTCTTAGATTCGAACGCCCGTAGAGCTAAACCGCCAAATGCTTTAGAGAAGTCTTCTTCACCATCACATAACATATAGCCATCTTGGCCTGAGTCGTAGCGACCATCTTCACCTTCTTCAAACAAGAGTTGATTTCTTTCCAGAACCTCTTGTTGGGTTCGGACTGCGTCTTCCCAGCCATCTCGCAGCTGCTGCGCTAGAGGCTCACTAATACTTTGGGGCACCTTTTCGTGACGCAGTTTGGAGATCATAGATTGCCTGCGCGCCGAGGTCGCCGTAGCCACGGCGTTGTCCACCGACTTTTGTATTGTCTGGGCGAGATCGCGATCCGAGAAAGCCGAGAAATAGCGGATCGTCGTACTGTCACTCAAATGTCGAACGAGATGTCTGAAATTAGAAAGATTGAAATCATTGCCCTCACAGTCAAGACTGTGAAGGGTTTTATTAGCAGAGATGGCTTCAGCCAGGTCTCCGATGTTCACGTTCAGCAATTGGCTTCGCACGCGAAGGTGCTCCAGCCGTGTGTTGAACCTTAGTCCACTCAAGGCCTTGGAGAATTCTCGTCCAAGACGGCCTTCATCCAGCTTGGCATCAAATCCAGAGAGGTCAAGGAACCTAATCGTGTGGTTTTGAGAGAAAAGATCCGAAAGCGCTCTGCAGGCCGTTTCGCTGGCCGAGTCAGGGGTAGCAGTACCCGCCAGACTCAGGCATTCAATGGTTTGGTTGGCCGTTAATGCCTTCAAAAGTTTGATGTAGTTAGCTTCCAAGGCAAACTCTACCATCTGCACGAATAGTCCCCAAGGGCCAAAGCATTCGCTGATGACTGCACACAAATCATCTATGCCCTCGTCTAAGCGGTTGCCGTTGATGTACAATGTAATTTGTCGAGCCTGGCCCATGGCATAGAACATCTGGGCTATTTGAGCACCCGTCAGACCACATTTACTCAGACGAAGCACTCTGAGGTTTTCGGAATTCTGTGACGCCAGATATGCAGTCAGAATATCCACAGTTGGGTTATTGAGCTATTCGACTTCTGTTAGTTGCGAGTCCATGCATGGAATCTATGTCGGCTTACAGAAATGCCGGACAAGTCAAGCTCCTCCAGACTCCATGAATTCAGTACATGATCCTCAAACAAAGGAACATCAAACGGGAGTCGAGTGTTGCCAGCGATATTCAGTTTTCTTATGGCTCGTAGTTGACTAAGCGAGTCCCGGATGGTTTCAAATTTGACTGTACCTTGATTTTCGGATGTATCGATATGCTGAAGATTGGCGCCCTGGCCTGGAATTCCAGCCCAGAGTGTAGTAAGACCCTCATCGCCGAGTCCACAATTAGATAGATCGAGTTTCTTCATGTACACCTCATCAAGTACGAGTAAGTTTGCCAGCTCCTCAATGTCACTTGATGCAATGAGATTGCCAGACATGGTGATGCTGTGGCAAAGACACGCTTGACGCTTCAGCAACAGAAGAATGGGTCGAAGAACCTCGGAACTGACTCTCCGGGCGCCCTCAGGGTCCTTGGAGCGGCCAATGGTGCTTCGTGGGCCAAGAATATTTCTCAGATCCATACTTCGGATCGATTCCGAGGAGAATGCCAGGGCATGCATCTCTTGACTGAGAACAGAAGACTGCATCAAAATGTCATAATGCTCTTCAGATATCTTGACCCCGTTCAGTGATGTGTAGGCGATAGTGTCGCCGAAATGGGAATAATCCTTCTTTCCTGCGATACCTGATAGGTCAATATTGCGGAAGGAGAGCTCCTTGAAGTAACTGTTATAACGCAAAGCTCGGAATAGTGCAAGTAATTGTAATGTAGAATATGGTTGTGCGCCAGGAGGTAAAAGGCGAAATGCGGGCTGAGAGGGAGTGTTCCATTCGATGGTCCATCTTGGAACCTGGACCTTGAAAGCAGCGCAATAGGCGTGCAAACTTCGCTCGAGACCTCCCAAATCATTTCCAGATGTCAACTGAAGTGGCGGAGGAAGGCCTTTGATATCGAATATTGCCTTTTGCAAATGCTGTGGCCACATGGGTTTCAATTCTCGGTCGACTTTAGTCATTGCCTCGATAACATGTCTGTAATGTACACTAGCAAGCTCGAGTCTGTTCTCACGGCCCAGTGGTAACCTAGCCCTACGTAAGAACATGAAGTGATGAAGTATGGTGTGGTGGGACTTACCGGAAGCTCATCACAAACCTTTGTTCGTGTGACGCAACAGACGCTCGGAATCGAATGAGTGAGACTGTACCGTAGGACTGCACCTTTACGCGCAGGTCACCAGGGGTAGTCGCATAATCTGCCTTGAGAACCTCGAGGAAATACAACATGGCTGGCCCAATGACGATGTAGAAGGACGAGCCATCCACAAAGTGCTGAGACTCGTCAGCAGAATTGGTCTTTTGAGGCGAGCCTATTGTACGCTTGACCACGGGAAAAGTCAATATCTTAGCGGCGTTGGCATTCGAGTCTGGTTCAGTGGTTTCCACAATATGGTTGATTCTCGCTTTCAAATTGCCAGGGATCAAGGAGGGAGAAGGAGCTCGCCTATGGCTCATTCTACAAGCCTGTTGAATACTGGCCAGCCAGTCATCCCGGTCCTTAGGCAACATGAAGAATAGATGCGCCTTGGAATACGCAAGTTTTGGCCACTGAGAAAACCACCATATCTCGACGCCAAATCGAGGACTTGAACCTTCTTCATTGAAAACGCCAACGATGGATCGCAAGGGTATTTCTATCCGCACGTCGGAAGATGACTTGTGAGAATTGTGATGAGCACTGCTGGGCTTCAGTGTCCCACTGACCGATTTTATCTGTGGGAAAGCAGCTCTGGCTCCTTCCATACTCCCAAACTTGATCAGACAGGTATCTGTAAGAACTAGATATTCGGCGCGGGCCTTGAGAAGCGAGACATCGGTCTTCAGTGGTCCGTATTGGATAAGCTCCATGGAGGAATAGGGGACTTCGGGAGTAACTGATGGGAATTCCGGAGCGGATGCGCTCATGGGTGAAGCTATCGATACTCGACGATGTATCCTGTCAATCATGGACCCTGACCCTGAATGTGTCTTCTGTAGACGTCGACTGGAGGAAGAGCTTCGAGATGGGCTTTGTGACATGGATTCCATCGAGGAATTGCTAAGAGAACGAAGAGCTTTCGAGAAAACGCGTGGCTTCTTTCCGTCGACATTATCGAATCCCTTATTACCATCGGTAGGAATTGGTACAGGGGGCGTCTTGAGGGTGGGAAGAGTCCTCCTCTTCCACTTTTCGGCGTTCATGTTGACAACTCCTGGACGAAACTATCACAAGATTGTCGCTGGCTTTCAAGGCTCGAGAATTGTAGCTCCCCAAATCAGCAGAGATGGAGAAATGGTTCAGTATGTATAGATGGCGAGCATGCCGTCAGGGGAGATGCACACGACACCACACTCGCAATTCGAAAACAAATGAGGGTCCCTTGAAAAGAGGCCGAAAACGATATAGAGATGTGAACCGTGGACTGGGTGACAGGGTCGTCTCGACGTCAAGATGTCTCAGTTCATTCGGCTACACTTATGCAATGCCGCAAAATATTGAACGAGTCAAGCTGAAAGGAGCCCCCGCATGCGTTGTCGTCAGAGTCAAGAGTCAGAGCGGGATGTGGATGTGGGTGTGGATGCGGCTGGCGTTGAATCGGTCGCTGAGTGCTAATTATTTTGGGTTTGGCGGCGGTAGAGCGCTGTTGGAGAATGGCTGAGGAATGTGCTTAGAGGCTGAGCGCCATGTACAACTAGTTCCAGTTTGGCCGGAGATGTACTTGATGGGTAGGTATGCACTGTAGATACTGCACAGTCACGCAAGACAGAACTCCTTGGAAGAGGAGGAGGATGCAAAGGCCGGTAGAGGCAAATGGAGCGTACGTGGAGGGAGTTATCACGGTACGAGCTGAGATTTCGATCGGATAATCGGCGGCGAGGGACTGAATCAGAGGCTTTGATGAGACCAATATTCAAGATGACGTCGTTGTGAGGCAGAAAAGACGGGCCAGCTCGATGAGGAGCAGAGAAATATGTGAGATCTAGATCACAGTCGCAGGCATGCTGATATACTGCCAAGCACGGGTTTGAGGGCAAAGACGATGCCCATCAACGCAGAGCGGGAGAAAAGTTGTCGAAACGAGAGCCAGCAGGAGGAGGCTTGAGACTTCAACAATACGAGGCGAGTGAGTATAAGCTTTTGATCCGGTGGTCCCGGAGACGACAAGGGGAAGAGGAGCGAGAGACAGAGTCGTAGGCCGAGCCTTTTGAGGGCGAAGAAAAGGAGAGTATGATAAATAAGACAAAAGAGGCGCCTGGAGTGGTGATAATGTATGAATAGATGGATGGATGGATGTCTTGAGCCACGGGCCAAGGATAGGAGCTGGCAGACGCCGGAATAGCGATGGATATAGAAGAGGATGGGGCAGGATAGAAAGAGAGAGGAAGGGGAGGGGTTGACTAGGATTAATTCCAGAGGAAAGGAATAGTCAAAAAAAGACTCTCAGGTCGAAAGCCGAAAGGAAAGGAAGGAAAATGGAAGAGCAAAGAAAATAAAGTAAGGTAGTCCATACAATCATAGTAAGGTATGGTCTGAGGTCGGGTTGGATCTCACATCCATGGATCCCATCAATTGTCGTCGTCATAAGGACTGCTGCGGCTGGGGGTTTTTTTTTTAGCGCAAGACCACCCATGGACACAATGGATCTGTCTGTGCATACGGACTTGCAGTTGGGTCAAACAGCCAAAGCTCCACTGAACTTATAGGGAGGTAGGTACCTTAGTTGGCAAATCTCCAACGGAAAGCCTCTCTCATCTCTAAGAGGAAATCCCTGCACAACCGGACTCTTTCACCCAGCACAAACAAGGACTAACGCTTAGTAGATTAGATCTCGATTGGCAAAGCCAATTGAATGAACCAACCCAAGGATGCGGGCTCGTCACCCTACGATTTACTGGTCCTCGGCTGAATGTGTATGGCCGCAGGCAAATGTCAAGGGGTGAGGGCTCCCCCCCCCTCCCTCCCTGGGCCTGGCATTTCGGGGATGAGAAGAATCAAGGCGTGCATATCTAGACATGGGCGTGGATGGCGTGGTCCAAGGTTTGAGACTGAGTGTGCTGTAGATAAACAGGAAATGGCTGCTCAAACCAAGACGCCCTTATGCATATCTCACTTTCTACTACGTGTAAGCTGTAACTAAACCTTTGGTCGCTGATGACCCCCAGAATGCTCTTCCAAGGATGGTAATTGCCATCCATGACGGGCAATGGACGTGGTGAGTGGTCATGATGAACCATGATGATGCTGAAACCCATCATTATTTCGGCTCTTGATGTTGGGTTCGTTCATGACAAGGTCAATCATTAAATGCGCGGGGTACCCTGCCATGCCCTGGTAATGCATGCAAATGTGAAGTGACAATGCCAATTGACGGTCAGTGTTCGCGGCCAGATTCATCAACAAGTGCTCGTTTCAGACTTTCAGCTGCCATGTTTGGATTGTAAGCCCCATCATCATCATCATCATCATCATCATCCAATATCACGATATGTACTGTGGTTGATGAGACTTTGAAGTCTGCGACCCCTCCCTTAGGTACTAGGTAATCCATCTTCCATCAAAACCGTCTATTTCGCTTCAAGCCCAACTTCATTCAGTAAATTCCTATGCCATCATGGCCACGAGATTCTGCACAAGAATTGCGGCTTGTGCGCTTGTATTCGTAAGTTGGTGGAGCTGCCGCCCAATGCCCTGGCTCCAGCTCACCAAGCAGGCCAGTCCCTTGATCCTTTTGACATATCAACATCGTATTCATTGATCTCGTGTCAGCTATAACTCTCCTTGTTTTCTCCTGACTGTCGTGCACTCTGACAGGATCTCGTGCTGAGCAAAACCTCTGTTCTGCATAATCCTTATCTGCCGTATTGCCGGACGCCGCATCAACTTACGAGCTTTTGCAACCCGCGTAGTCGCAGTCCACAAGCCTAACTACGTACCTAGGTAGGTAAGGTAGGCAAACAAGGCTGGCTTGATAGGGCATCATGGAGCTTGCGATTGGCGTGCATCCAAGCCACCTAGACGACGCAGCGTCCTCGTTCAGGATAAGCTCCAGCAAGATGAACTCCGATCGACTTGTATCTCAAGGGATGGGCCGTTCTGGAACTTCCATCTTATAATAATCGTTGACGAACATGCGTCATGGCACAGGAGAAGAAGCTGAGACTGAAGCTTGGATACCTGAGTGATGCAGGCAATATACTCGACCGTCTAGTACAACAATTGATACAGCTCGCCGTTGGTGGTTAACGAGCCACTTCAATCTGGCGTTAAGCGGCGTGGCATCTCATAGTGAAACCGTGATCATCCGTCAGTATCTGGAAGATTGTCAGCAAAAGTCACCCTGCTCTCAGGCCAATAACCGGCGAGTCCGTGAAGCTAGAGGAAGGCACTGCAACGGTCGTATTGCATCTACACTTGCAGGAGCTAAGTTACGTAGTTTTCCATCCACAGAGGCCCCTGTCGAGAGACCCTTGTCGACCTACACTGCAGTCTGTAGCACCTCATGGATCATGTCATGTGGGTTTCGGTGCTTGACACGAACGAACGACGCAGGCTCCAATGTGCTCTAATATATATATATAAAATAATAAAAATAAAAACCAACGCCCCCACTGATATCCATGCTTGATGGGCGATTACTGCGCTACATAAATTCAGGGACCAGACTAAAAGAAGTTGCCGTCAATCCGTCATCTACCTGAGTAGTGATACTCTATTTCATGGCGGTTCCTTGTTTGTGGATAACTCGGTCACCATCCCCTGCTGACCGCTCAATTGCATACGCTTAGAGACACGTGGATAAGGAGGTTCCTAATGTTTGGGAAATGGCATGTCCATGAGGCTGCTGAGGTCCAGTGTACACTGACATCGACAAGAGGAGTTGAGACTCGACATACACCGCTTACAAATATTTGGACAATTTTAGAACCTTGAAGCATTACTAGAACATTGAAAGTTACTAGAAACCTACACCCAGTCGACCGATATTCTGCAAGCCTGTTATTTCCACCTGTTCGATTTCGCCCACCGTCTACAAGAATTCCACCGTTGAAGGCTTTCATGCCTGAGGTGGTAATCAGGAGTTCAATTGGACTTGTGGTAAATCTTACAGCACTCTGTATAGTCTCTCGAGTATCGCTTGAGACAACAGATAAAAGGCTTACTGTCAATTCCAAACAACGAGGTATGTCCGAACGACGGCTGGCGGCAGATATGTTCAAATATAGGATACCTGTCCCGCAAGATGCTATCTGACGAAAAAGAGCTATTCAGTGATGTGAAATTTCTACTGAAGATGATGCGTCATGGTATTCTAATTTGAGGCTCTTGATGCTTTGCTGCGTGTGCTTTCAACATGTAGGCTGTATATGCGTTGATATCCCTTACTTTGGTCCTGGATATAACCTCGCGGATTTGCTAGGGTTCTGATGAGAGCATCCTCTGCACCCTCGAATTACTCTCGATGTAAGTTAACTCAGCAATGATAAGTGTTGTTGTGACAGTGGTTATTCTCAGCCCATAGTATCTAGGTAATCATCATGCCATGCTCAAGACCGTACCAAGAGCTTGTCCTTTTTGTTTGGCTTAGTCTGGTATAATGAGTCTAGATGAATTTGAAGCAGATTGTATTGTGATGTTGGAAATTCCATCACAAGGAGTAATAAAGTTGAGACTTTGATTCGATGAGTTTAATATGGCATTACGTGACACCAGAAATTGGTGACATGAGGCCCTCTATGGTTCCTGTGTTTCAAGGTAAAGAGATAATTGCTCGTGCCCGGTTAAGAGTTTAAGTAGTGAGATGATAAATAAATCTCTCAATTTACACAAATTCCGAGGTACGGTAGTTCTGACGGCCACTTGAGCCCCGAGGAACATATCCCTCTTTCAACTACTAAGGTAAGGTAGGTAGTTAGATCTCGGTAAGTAGAGGGGCACGACCAAACTATGGCAGGCAAGTAAACTGCCCAGACACCGAGACAAAGCTGTATGGTCCACGCTAGCTTGTATTAGGTGAGCTTTGCCGTGACATCTATAAGTTGATAGTAGGGGACATGATTGATCTATGACAAGGAGTAATACAACACAAGGCACATTACCTACCTATAGTACCTTTTACCGTATATAAAGCTGCCATCTTGTATTTTAACTTGACAACTTGGCAATGATTTAGCTCCGAGAGTTTTATCTGCTCGCGATACTCTGCAATTGGTATCAACAGTCATTGCCTCGCCAATCAGATCTATCAACACTCATCGATAATTATTCTCACGATCAATCGGTATTTTCGACCGCTTCACCGTCCCCGCCGTCTGACCGCCTTCCCAAACAAGCAAAATCTTCCATCAGCTATCAGCGATTTCGGAAATCGGCCTTCGGTTTCCATTTTTCATAGGAGAGCTCCCCCCTCATCCTCTTCCTTTAAACCGTCAAACGCCTCAGCTTTCTTTTGCACCCCGCAAAGGCAAAAGGAGAAGCAAAATATTGCCTTTTGCGCTTGAATTAGGTATATATATACATTCACGCTTCCGTACAACCTCACACGAGCTGATTTGTAAGGTTCAATTGCTCAACCGAGAGCAATACAACAAATAAACAGAGCTTCACCTCCCAGTCGGTTTCCAAGGCGGGGATCTCCAAAGCAAAGCTCCACCATGTCTGACAACCACTCGCTCTTCGCGAGGCACTACATCGATTATGTGTACGCCCCTGGCCTGCTCCTCATCGTTGGCACTCTTATCGTTAAGAAGGAATGGGCTCCTTGGGCTGCTCTTGTCGCCGTAGCATTCGGCATTTACAACTTCATGGCCTTCCGTAAGTTGCCGCCAGATGAAATCTCCCCTAAGTCAATGTCGACTAACTTGGAATCGCATCGCAGAGGTCAAGACAACTCTTAAGCCCGATGTCTTTCAGGAGTTCGAGCTCGAGGAGAAGACCATCGTCTCTCACAATGTCGCCATGTATGCCGCCCCGTCCTCGTTCTGTTCAGTATACTGATCTCGCAATAGCTACCGCTTCAAGCTCCCCAGCCCCAAGCACATTCTCGGTCTTCCTATCGGCCAGCACATCTCAATTGGCGCTCCCTGCCCCCAGCCCGATGGCACTACCAAGGAGATTGTTCGTTCCTACACTCCCATCTCTGGTGACCACCAGCCCGGCCACGTCGACCTCTTGATCAAGTCTTATCCTCAGGGCAACATCTCCAAGCACATGGCCTCTCTCACCGTCGGTCAGACCATCAAGGTCCGTGGTCCCAAGGGCGCCTTTGTCTACACTCCCAATATGGTTCGACACTTTGGTATGATTGCTGGCGGTACTGGAATCACCCCCATGCTCCAAGTCATCCGCGCCATCGTTCGCGGCCGAGCTGCCGGAGACAAGACCGAGGTCGACCTCATCTTTGCCAACGTTACTGCCCAGGATATCCTCCTCAAGGAGGACCTCGACGCTCTCGCTAAGCAGGACTCTGGTATCCGCGTTCACTACGTCCTCGACAAGCCCGAGGAGGGTTGGACTGGTGGCGTTGGCTACGTCACCGCCGACATGATCGACGTAAGTTTTCGCGCGCTCAACTTTGCTACTTTCAGCGACTGACCATGTTCTAGAAATATCTTCCCAAGCCTGCTGATGATGTCAAGATTCTTCTGTGCGGTCCTCCTCCCATGATTAGCGGTCTCAAGAAGGCAACAGAGAGCCTTGGCTTCAAGAAGGCCCGTCCTGTCAGCAAGCTCGTTGACCAGGTCTTTGCCTTCTAAGCATGCCAATTTCTCCAGCTTCATAACCTGTGCCAATTCCTTACTCCTCTCAGTAAGGAACCATACAAGGCTCATCAATAGCAATGTAAAACCCAGCCACCTCATGTGTATATATACAGAAAATGAGCTTACAAGAGACGGAATGACACATAAAGTCTGAACTTACGGGACACGGCCGCTGAGGAGGCGCACATCCTAGGAATAGATGAAGAACCACGACACGCGAAGACATGTCAATTCACGTTAGTAGTATACCACAATTTATTCACTTAACCTCAAGTATCATCTCTGTCGGGGCACACCACAGTCTAAATGACCAATTGTGATAAACTCGCTTTCCATTCATCCCTACGCCATGATGTAAAAACCATCTAACTTATGATACAAATAATCCTAACCGGAGGGAATCCTTTTTCAGCTTATATTAGCAAAGTTACATTCTTAATTATCAACTTGTGGTTCCTTTTATTCGTCTTCGTCTGCGTCGGCCATGCTGGTATCTGCAGCAGGACGAGACTCATCACCAGAAGCTTGCGTAGGTGCATCCCCATCCTCATTGTCCTCTTCGTCACTGTCAACGACACGTCCACGACGAGCTCGCTTGTGCTGTTGGCGCGGAGCGATCTCCTCCTCGTCATCGTCTTCGCCCTCCTGGTTGGCGCCGTCGTCGACCTCCATCTTGTCATCCTCGGCAACCTTCTCCTCAGCCTCAGATAGAGGAGTCTCTTCGCGATCGATGTTTCTCTCGGCACGCTCAAGCTCATCATCTTCGTTCTCGTTCTCTTCGTCGCTGTCAACAACAATCTCGGCCGACTTGAACTTGGAAGATTCTTTCTTCGTCAGACGACGGCGCTTCTTTGTACGTTCCTCTTCTTCTTCGGACTCATCGTCTTGACGGTCACTCTTCTTCTTCTTCTTTCCTCCTGATCTCTTGGGCTTTGACTCTCCCGAGGCCCTTGGAGCGGTCTTTCGCTTTCGTTTTATCTTCTCTCCCGTCTCGCTATCAGTCGTCATTTCGGCCTCGGCGCGAGCCCGTTCCTCTTCAGCGCGCTTTTCAGCCAGAGCCTTATCTTGCGCAGCAATCTCTTCACGTTCTTTCCTAATCTTTTCTTGTCGCTCCCGTTCTGCTTCCAAAGCCTTTTGACGAGTTTCTTCACGGCGACGGAGCTCGGCCTCTCGTAGCTCTTTGGCTGCCTGTATTTTCTCCTTATTCTTCTCCTCCCACTCTTTCTGCTTACCGATGGCTCGTTCAAGCTGTTTACGCAAGGTGTTACGGGCCATGTTCGCACGCTGCTCGACATCGTGCTTAGGGTAAGGGGTTTGCGGATGCGTCGCGATCTCATCCAGTGACGCGATAGCATCCTCGAGGCCCTCAGCAGCCTTTTCGAGCTGCTCTGTCGAGCGCTTGTTCTCTGGTAATCCTTGGACCATTGTAACAAGCTGGATTTGCACAAAAGCCACGTTAAACTTGTAATGCATCTGTTCAGGAGCAACCTCGAGAGCCTGTCGATTAGGAATAAGCATATGTACAAAGTACAACGAAGTATGAGAGGGGGGCCACTGACCTTCTGCGCACACTCAAGCGCCTTAATGTGTGCATCCACATCACGTTCGGCCCGCCCACGATTCAACCATGTTCGACCCAAACAAGCTAGGATTGTTGCATCGTTGGCCTTGCCATCTTTGGAAAGCGCAATCTCATAGTGCTCAATGGCCTTTGAGTATTGTCTGAGCTCAGCATATATGTGTCCCAGGTTAACATAGAGGTGGGAGTCCCTGATAGTTTCTCGGACCTTGTTGAAAATCCCCAGTGCCGCCTTGTAATCCTTCTTGTCCTCGACAAGAGCAATGGCCACACCCTGCGCAGCATAAGCGTTCTTTGGATCCAGCGACAGCGCCTTGTCAAAAAACTCAACAGCCTTACCGTAAGTTGCACTTCGTTTTTGTTTTTCCGAGTCCGATTCACGGCGCATCTCTCGTGCCTGCATGAGATACAGATTACCCATGCCCACGAGAGCGTGTCTATCATGTTTGTCATAGTTTTGAAGCGTATGCTTGAAATGGCGGAACTCATTATCCTCGCCCAGGTTGGCTGGGCGTTTCCTTGAGCCAACTCGGCCCAGATACCAGCCGTACAAGGCCCGGACCTCCAAGTCGGTATTGTTCTCCTGGTACAACTTGGCGACAGCGTCGGGTCCTTCCTTGTTTGGGTTCTTCCTGAGCTTGATATAGGCAAGTCTGGCGCGAGCATCCGTGTAATCGTCGTGGCGAGCTAAGAGACTTTCGTACACCTCGACAGCCTTGTCTGTGAGACCTCTAGATTCGTAGCTTCGAGCCAAGTTGAAGCTGATTGTGGATACCAGGGCATCTGTGTCCATCTCAGGGTCCTTCTCGCCAATCTTCATGCAAGCACCTAGCGCGGCCTCAAACAGGTCACTCGCAAGCTCATGTTTCTCAGCTTGTGAGTGGAAACAGCCGATGTTGTTAAGTAATTGAGGGGGCAGCGACTTGCGAAGCGCAGCCTTGATCTCGACCTCATCAGTGACATCTTCAGGTCGTTCAGATGCCGGGATCTGGTCCAATTCCAGTTGCTCAACTTGTTGCAAGCATTGCAGAGCCTTGTCAGGGTGATCCGTCTCATACAGGCGTGCCAAGTTGAGGAGAACTGAGGCATCTGGCGATAATGCCTTCTTCGGGTCCTTCCAAGCATTCCGTACGCCCTCAAGAAGAGCGGTTGCTTTCTTGAGTTCAGCAGACTTGTCCTCCTTGCTATCGCTTACCTGGTTAACGAAGACTTCCTCGGCGTACAGTGTGCCAAGGAGAATCATAGCCTCATGGTTCTTGGACTGTTGAATCATCTTTTCCAAACGAAGCTTGGCTTCTCCCAGGTCATTTTTCAAAACTGAGAGCTGAGCAACACCAAATTTAGCAGGAAGGTAGCCAGTCTCAGTACCTCCGCGAGCTTCATCGGCACGGCGATAGTAATCCGTCGCACGCTCCGTATCACCGTCATAATGCTCTTTTCTCGCAAGCATGTACCAGCCATCACTGGCAATGGCATTGACGTCTGTGTACTGAATAGCTTTGTGCGCCAGCTTGTCGGCATTGTCCCACGACTTTCGAGACAAGAAGTAGCCGGCAAAAGTCGAGCAGGTAAGGGGGAGGTTTTTGTCAAGTTTGAAAGACTTCTGCGTGTATTCTGTCATGGCCTTCTTGTAGAGCTTCAAGAATTCGTCGCTGTTTACTGGTACATGACCGCTCGCATCCAGGTAGTAGAGGCCAAGGAGAATGTTGGCAACCTTTGAATCAGGGTTGATCTCAATGCACCTCTCCCAGGCCATCTTGGCGTCATCCTTGAAGCCAAGCTGCCAGAAACAGCAGCCAATACCAATTCGGGGATCCGGGTCAACCAAGTCAGGCATCTTTTGCAGAACATCCTGGTAAATTGTGAGCGACTCGGGGTACTTGTGCATTGAAAATAAAGCACGAGCTTTTCCCATCAGTGCAAGCATGTTTTTTCCCTGGGAGACTCGCAGGGCATCGTCGAAGGACTTCACGGCAGTCTTAAGGAGCTCGTGCTTCTCGGAACCGATGCCTCCAGTAGTTTTGGACGGTGCCTGCAAAGAGGCTCGTAGAAGGAGGAGAACGCCGCGGGCGAGAAAGATGGGAGGAAACGATGGGTTGAGTCGAGCGGCATCGTTGAGGGAGGATGTTGCGAGCTGAAGATAATACTCCTTTGTCTTGGCCTCAGACACGGAGGTGCCCTCGGGTGCGATACGGGGAGCCTCTCTGCTCTTCCACAGATACATCCAGCATAGACAACATATCATGCTGACTTTATCGCGCGGATTGGAACTGTTGCTTTGGATGGCGCTGCCGCCTCGCTGGAGCATCTCGATGGCATGATCGATCTTGTGTTGTTTGGCATAAGCTAGAGCGACGGTCATCCAGTAGGTTTTTGCGGCGCGTTCGTTCTCAAAGAGGGTACAGAGTTCGGTAGGGTCGTCGACGAGGTCCTCGAGGTCGATTTCGACAGCCTCATCTTCCTGGTCACCTTGCACGGGGATGTCGATGGCGGAAGGGATGTCAGTAAATCGGGTACTGACCGGCGCGGGCCCTGTTCCGCCATTGACACCATTCGCGGCTGCTGTTTGCGAAGAGGACATTGTGGTCAAAGAGTGGCGTGAAGATGAAAGAGTGGTGTTGTTCGTTCGGGAGTAAAAAAGTTGGTTCGAGGAACGCGTCGCTTGGAGCTGGTAGCAATGCGCCTCGAATTAAAGGAGGATCAGCTCATCGAGTGGTTCAAAGACCAAGTGACATCATCAATCGCAGAATCTGAGCGAGCCTGTGTGATATTATCTACGCGGGCGAGAGGAAGGCGGGTTGTGATGATGGCGTAGGAAGTTTTAGGCGTATCAACTTGGTCTTGTTGCATTCGCAGGATGAAAGAGAACATGAGAAGCTGCACCCAGACAGGTCTTGAATTGCGGTACGTACTTCGGTGCATATTAGTGGGACGAGAGCCACTCGCTGATTGGCCAATGACTTACACGGCGAAATCTCCAGCTTGAGGTGACCACAGCGTATGAGACAGTCAGGCTCTTTAATAATAAATTTTAATTCAATAAACTTGAGCTAATAGTAGTACTATGGCATTGTATGTATATATTTCTATTTGGTTTGCTGCAAATAGGACCATTTATGCCTTTGTAAACTATATAACAATGGTTTACTCTATCTATTATAATAACACGAATAAAGGCGATAGCATTTTTCCTTATAAGTTTCTATATTACTGATTGTTCTGTCTTGTATTTCGTGACTCTTATTAATGTCCTATATATTCGTTTCTCCTAGTTTGTAGACTGTATGAGTTAGAAAAGAGCATGTTTCTATGCAGTGTATTTTTCTCTGTTCGTACTTCTCGAACATCACTATCGTTATGTACGGCATCACAATCCCTCTAACCGCTCCAGGCTCTCTTTCAAGTTTCAAACACTAATGTTTCTATATAGATAGTCATATTACTTGAATCGCTCACAGGCCCGGGGTGGTGGCCGGGTGAACACTGGGCAGCTGGCAGACAGTGTCAGCCAACTTTGCCAATGATGAGTTCTTAAGCTCGGATATCCATATCCCTCCTGGAGGTTGAGATATATTTTTCATTCGAGGCATCTAACCTCATTTCTCTTCTTCCTCCATACCGTCAATGACTCATGGGAAAGATATTATCTTCTTCGTCCTCGCCCGTCCCCTGGGAGGACTTTCTCTCCAACTTCTTCATCCACTCAAGTTTGCGAGGTTCAATAAATACTTTCACTTACGTGCAGATAAAACAATCCGGAAAGCTTCGGTGCGATGGCCCCCGTTCCTCCTATCAACCAGGCGGGCATCGCCTGGCCCAACATATTGAGCCTTTATGTTCGAGGTCACAAGTGTTTGGGTTGGGGCTGCCTGACTCCCTCTGAACAAGCAGGTATCATCACCAGTGCTACAGTCATCTTGATCGTTCTTCTCTTTGCCTACATGTACTACTTGGGAAGAATAACGACAGCTCACCAGGAAATTGTGCTCCGCCGCCAACGGAGCCGTAGAAGACGCTCGTTCGCCCTCACCCCGGCTGTTTCAATAGTACAACTACCTCCTGTTCCGAAATTTCCAAGCCAACAGGTATCATATCAGCCTGTGCTCTATCACCCTCCTCTCGCTCCTCTCGCTCCAGTTGCCCTCCCGCATCTTCAGCGTCCTTCGGGAGTGATGCCTCAGCAGCAGATCCCAGTGTTTCTACCTGTTCAGCCAACTACATACGTTCAACCACAGCCAGTATTTCAACCTATGACTCACCAGAGTGAGTCAGTCAGACCAATGCAGCATGCTGGGTCATGTCCAGCTTCTATATCTTCAAGCGGTTCACCCTCTCGGCATCCTTCATGGCGTCAGCGTCTTCGTCGAGTATTTGGGCTTCCTCTCGGAAGAGCTTCGACCGTGGGCAGCGAATCAGTTCCCGGAACCCCTACCATGCCACAGCCTCAGCTTGAAGGCTCTCATCGGGAATCGAACGCGTACAGATCTAGGGATAAACAAACAGATGCTCATAAAGCACCTCGCACCAGTCAAGGTCTTAGGCACAATGGTAGTCCCTCGGATCACTCTCGGGGAAGTGACAGGAGCGACACAGCTGGTAGTGATAGAATCCGGTCGCCAGGTTCTGCTGCAGCGACAGTTCATAGTGACGATTTCGATCTAATCTCCAATGTGCAACTACCGCATACTCATCAGAACGCATCCGACGGGCAAAAATCTCGCGCACAAACAAATTTGTCAAACGCCAATGATAGCAACCTGTCAGATTATCACAACCCTTTGGCTGTGCTACCTCTTAGACGCCCTTTCAATCCCATGGAAAGGCCACCGACTCCCAAGTCTGAGATGCTGGACACTCGACAGCATATTGACCAACTCGAGGTTGTGATGCCTGGGTAGGGTACGCTCGTATATCAGATTCATATAGTACTAACATACCATCAGACGACAATCTCGTGCTTATACGCCAACATTGTCCCCTCAGTCACCCGCTAGGACATATCATCCTGAGTGCGAGCAGCACCACCGAGGTCGTGAGATGCACAGAAGAAATTGGGACAGCACGTCAGTTTATGGGTTCGCATTCTTGACTTTGATTGATACTAATCTATGGAGTTAGACATACCAATGCAAACTGCATGACTGAAGGCATGACTGGCCCTTCAACACCTCAGCCCACTCATCAAGGGGGCGGCACCTACTAGCCATGTGCTTGAGACATGAACACAACATGTGGCTTGTGAGTCTATAACACTTGGTTTGGGTCGCTTAAAAGAGTAGAATTGCAAGGTATTGAACTAAGGTATCTAGTAAGGAGAAACTATATCTCTTTGCAGGGATGTGTTGGCAGTTAGATACTAGGTCATCAGTGACAAGATTGGTGGTGTATAATTGAGTCAACGTAACGGTCAACAACCATTGGATTTCCATTACAGCTACACCCGAACTCGGCTCAGGCTAGCCAGGCTCCGCGGAGGCCACAGGCAACCAACTTTCCACTTTCCATTTCCTATGCTGTTGGCCAGGTCTCCAGTAAAACACGGAGTCAAAGGAAACTAGTCTCAAGGTTTGGTAGACTTGGAGTAAAATCACCTCAGTCTTTTTGTCATCAGGGTAGAAATCACTACGTATATGTATATAAAAAGCGACATCCAAGGATGCGGAATAGGGTCACGTGCCAACCTGTACATCAACTACCTTACCCTATACTGGCCCTCCGCTCTCGGAGCTCCATAGAAATTTCCTGTGTGACGCATTGAAAGCCACAAGCCATATTCATTCATTCTTAAATGGCCTCAGACCGTCGCTCTGTTACATCTGGGGACGGCATATCGAGAGTTTGAATTTATCAACGCCCTTGGCCGCTCAATCCTTTTGCGTCATTCATTCATTGGCTGTAGCTGCCAGGAATTTTCCCTGCATTGTGTACAAGTTCAGCCGGCATAATGTCGCTACCTGACCCTACTGAAGATCTCGACTGGGGAGGCTACATTGGAGGCATTCATGAGATATTCCACAAGAATGCCGTGGCTCATCCTGACAGGCTTTGTGTGACAGAGACTGTGACCTCGAAGTGGGTTGATTATGTCCCCTTGCATTGAAACATGGTCGCAATTGCATCAGTTGCTAACAACGCATGCAGGGCGCCAACAAGAACCTATACCTACCGCCAAATTGATGAAGCAAGTAACAACATCGCAAATTATTTACGCGACTCCGGCATCCAGAATGGAGACGTAGTCATGATCTTTGCGCACCGCTCAGTTGAATTGGTCTGTGCATACATGGGAACCTTGGCTGCTGGTGCCATCGTCACTGTCCTTGATCCTCAGTACCCCCCGCAAAGACAACAAAGTATGGTATACACCGGACGGGAACGGAAATCAGCATTAACTAACGTACCATACCAGTCTATCTTCAAGTTTCTAAGCCCAAGGCGCTCATCTCGATTCGCAAGGCTACGGAGGAGAGCGGGTAAGGCCAACCCCAACTCTTGATGACCCGAGTCCTCCCCTGATTAACGTCTTGACACAGTCCTCTTGCTCCTCTCGTCCAAAAGTGCATTGATGATGAACTTGCCATTAAGATCAAGATCCCAGACCTCCGCTTCACCGACGATGGCGAGTTGATTGCGGGCGAAGATAGTGCTGATATCTTCGCCGACGTTAAGGAGAGGTCTTCAACACCTCCCGATGTGCTCATTGGACCCGACTCTAACTGTACGCTGTCATTCACGAGCGGAACGCAAGGATTGCCCAAGTACGAGTTCTTCTTTTCTCTTTGCTCCAGGTAGCCAAGAGCTTGAACCTTTATTAACGTTTAATAGGGGCGTGCTTGGCCGTCATTACAGTCTCGCAAAGTATTTCCCGTGGATGGCTGAGAGGTTCGGCCTCTCATCAGAAAGCGTATTCGCCTGCCTTTCCGGAATTGCCCATGACCCAATCCAGCGAGGTACGGGATTCATTCACTATGTATTGAGCAGATGTGACTAACTCTGGCCTCAGATATCATGACGCCTCTGGCCTTGGGCGCAAGCCTAATCCTGCCCGCCAAGGAGGATATTCAGCACGTAAGGTTGAGCGAATGGATGAGAAAGTGGTCACCAACGACAACTCACCTTACGCCTGCCATGGGACAGATTCTGGTTGGTGGCGCCACAGCGCAGTTTCCTAGCCTGCGCCAGGTCTTCTTCGTTGGTGACGTCCTCACTACTCGCGACTGTAGGAGTCTTCGTCAGCTAGGTCCCGCCTGCACCATCATCAACATGTACGGAACCACAGAAACTTCTCGCGCTGTATCCTACTTTGAGGTCCCTTCCGCCCAGGAGGACCCTGCAGCTCTCGACTCACTCGGCGACTCTATCCCCGCTGGCTGGGGCATGAAGGGCGTCCAGGTATTGGTTGTGGATCGAGAAGATCACACCAAGATCTGTCCGATCGGTGTGGTTGGAGAGATCTATATCCGCGCTGCTGGTCTTGCTGAAGGATACCTTAATGATCCCGAGAAGAACAAGGAGAAGTTCATCGATAACTGGTTCGTTGATAACAAGAAGTGGGTGGAGGCAGACAAGGCCAACGATAAGGGCGAACCTTGGCGCAAGTACTACAAGGGGCCGCGAGACAGACTTTACGTCACAGGTGACCTTGGAGAATATCGACCAGACGGGGCTGTGCGTGTCCTGGGCCGTATGGACTCACAAGTTAAGGTGGTCAACGATTGATTCCATTGTGCGTTTTCACAACGCTAACTCTGACAGATCCGTGGATTCCGCATTGAACTCAACGAAATTGATGCGAACCTTGGTGGCAGTCCTCTGATCCGAGACTGCAAGACACTGGTTCGAAGAGATCGTAATGAGGAGCCGACACTTGTCAGCTACATCGTGCCTGAGATCGCTGAATGGAAGCGTTGGCTTGAGACTCAGGGCCTCCAGGATATCGACGAAGAGGGTGTAGAAATGGGACCCTGTACTGTCTACCTCAAGAGGTTCCGCCGTATCCAAGCCGAGGTGCGAGACCACCTCAAGTCTCGCTTACCGGCGCACTCCGTTCCTTCGATCTACATTGTCTTGCAGAAGCTGCCTCTGAACCCGAACGGAAAGGTTGACTCCCCTAATCTTCCTTTCCCCGATGCCTCTCTCATGACAGAGGATGCTTCGGAAGAGGATCTGAAGAGCTGGGAGAGCCTATCTGAGACTGAGAAGACTATTGCGACACAATGGTCGACCCTAATCCCGGGTTTGAACGCCAAGATGGTCAGGTATGCTTCCACTGATAGTTCACATATCTACCATTTAAATACTGACCCTCGATTTCCAGGCCGGACTCAAGTTTCTTCGACTGTGGTGGCCACAGTCTTCTTGCCCAGCAACTGTTACTTAACATTCGCAAGGAACTGCGTGTCGATGTCACCATCGGTGTCCTCTATGCAAATCCCACTATTCGCGGCCTGGGCAGCGCAGTCGACAGTCTTCGCAGCGGCCAGGCTGTCACAGTCGATCATTCTAACGATAATGTTTACTCTGACTCTCTCGATGAGCTTACCAATACTCTAGACGCGAAGTACCAAAGCGCAGACCCCGATACTCTGAGCCCTTCTAACGGCGCCACTTTCTTTCTTACTGGGGCTACTGGCTTTCTCGGCGCATACCTAGCCAAGGATATACTGGACAGAAAGAACACCAAGCTGATCGCTTGTATCCGGGGAGCCAAGGACCTTAAGTTTGCAAAGGAGCGTCTTGTAAGATCCCTCAAGGGCTACGGTCTCTGGCAAGACTCTTGGGTTGATAGGATCTCCTGCGTTATTGGTGATCTCTCTAAGCCTCGTCTTGGCCTTGATGATGCTAGCTGGAAGCATGTCGCTGATACAGCTGATGCATTTATCCACAACGCTGCGTACGTCCACTGGATCGCTCGTTACGAACAGATGATGGGGCCGAATGTTCTCTCTACTATCGACGCTATGAAGCTCTGTAATGAGGGCAAGCCCAAGCTCTTCTCATTCGTTTCCTCAACTTCGACCCTCGACACCGACTACTATATCAACCTGTCCGACGCCCAGACAGCTACTGGTCGAGGCGCCGTGCTTGAGTCCGATGACTTGCTCCCAAACCGCACCGGTCTAGGCACCGGCTACGGGCAAACTAAGTGGGTGTCTGAGCAACTCGTCCGCGAGGCCGGCCGCCGTGGTCTCCGTGGCGCAATCGTCCGACCAGGCTACATCCTTGGCAGCCGCAACAGCGGTGTCTCGAACACCGACGATTGGATCGTACGCCTCTTGAAAGGCTGTTGCCAGCTTGGTGCTCGTCCTCGCATCATCAACTCGGTCAATGCTGTCCCTGTCGATCACGTCGCACGCGTTGTTGTCGCTTCGACGCTGAACCCTCTCCCTGGCATGAACGTGGTGCATGTTACTGCTCACCCCCGTCTGCGGATGAACGAGCTCCTCTCTGCACTGAGTTACTACGGTTACGAAGTACCCGAGGTAGACTATGACATCTGGAAGTCGCAGCTGGAAGAGTTTGTCTCGGCCGGAGCCGTGGAGAAGGATCAGGAGCAAAACGCATTGATGCCGCTATTCCATATGGCTACTGCAAATCTCCCAAGTACTACTCGTGCTCCTGAGCTAGATGATAGGAACGCTGTGGCTGTTCTTAGGGCCGATGCAGACCGCTGGACAGACATTGACGATAGCGCAGGAGACGGCATTTCTCGTGAGGATATCGGTAGGTATCTTCGGTACCTTGTTGAGATCAAGTTCATGGCCGCACCCACGGGTAGAGGACGTAAGCTGCCCGAGATTGACACCTCGATCGCCGAGGCACAAGCACAGTGGGGAGTCGGTGGTCGCGGAGGTACCTCATAAGAAGGCTCTGTTGGATAGAGGCATCAAGTTACGTTTTCGTGACAAGGATACTTACCGTAGATAGGTAGATATTCAACGCGGAGTGACTTGGGAGAAAGAAAATCAAGGATGAGCTCACGCGAAAGACGCGAGCGTGACTTGTCTAGTAGAAAATCAGAGTAGAAAATTGACATTTGGTTACATAAAGCACCTATTTAGGTGCTCAACGTTGACTGACGGAGTTCATGTTAATACCCATTTGACTCGGGTGATGGCCATTAGAAAGGTTCCACAACCAACAGCTAGAACAAAGTTCGAGACTTTGATCGTTCTCTCAACCCCCCTTGTCACCTGCTGTCCATCCCAACAGTGGGCAACCTACCCTAGGCACTTACGGCACAGAGGAATTGATAACCTAGGCCAACTTCAGCCATAGCCAACTCGGCCCAGCCCCATTTAACGTCATCCTATTCCCTTCATTACCTTGCCTAGGTAGGCACTAACCTTACTTCCACCGCCGACCGACGACAGCGACATCCATCTTCACCTGGGCTTCTTCTCATACATGCTCTGCTTATTCCTACTCCACGACCAGGAACAATAGGCCTGAATGTACCTAAGGTAGTCAGCTCCAGCGCATGAACCATCGTATCGTATCGCTTCATTCGACCCATGCTTGCCCCTCCCCCGCTAGCTACGATCTACCTTGCGCTTGAAGCTCTCGTCCTTCACCCGCAGCCTACCAGCTTCTTTCTGTCCAGGCTCCCGGCTTAAACGCGCGAAATAGACCACATTGAGTTGTATTGAGTACCTCTTTCCGCAACACCTGTCGCGATTGCCCTCAGCAAGTCGTCAGAATGTGGAATGACGAGGACAATAACCCGTACGGCACCAGCTTCGACAGGCGGGACTCGCAGTCATCGTCTGTCAATCCGACGTCCCCGTCAACTCGTAATTGTACGTCGATTACCCATAACATTTCACTAGACAGCATTCCCAACCCGTCGCTGAGATGGTTGATTCAATTCTGTCAGAGAACGAGGAAGAGATCAATGATACTTACGATTTTCCCTCAGACCAATCGTTCGAGCCACCTCGAACACCAACCTCCGGTAGCGATGATGAGCATGGCCAGTTTGGCCACGGCGGTGATGACGACGATGGGGACTCGGCGCAAGATACCGGCCCCAAGCGCAAACCTGGTGGTTACGACAGTCGCATCGAGCAGATCCTATATGAGAACCCCAAATTATCTATCCTCATCACGGATGCTGGCAAGAGTCTAGAGAGCGGCGGCAGATATATCGTGTACACTATTAAGACTGGCGTACGTCCATCTACTGCTAGTCCTCCGAGGTATTTCACTGACGACTACGTGACAGGATCTTGAAGTGCGCCGCCGATATTCAGAGTTTGCTTCTCTGCGCGATGCCCTTACTCGCCTTCACCCTACCTTAATTGTTCCTCCCATCCCTGAGAAGCACACGATGGCTGATTATGCTGCGAACCCCACGAATGCGAAGCAGGACCAGCAAATCATTGATCTTCGAAAGCGCATGTTGGCGGTCTTCTTAAATCGCTGCCGCCGAATGGACGAAATCCGAACAGATGGAGTTTGGTGGCGATTCCTGGACCCTAATGCTAGCTGGGTATGTCGTGTCTCTGAACGCGCAGACGTCACTACTAACTGCATAATAGAGCGAGGTCTTGCACTCTCATCCAGTGTCGTCAATTCCCAAGTCGATCTTGAAAGCGCCCCCGCTAGATCCCGCAAACCCAACTCCTGCGCACAGCTACTTGCCAATCCCGGCAGCATCGGCAAAGCTCAAGACGGTGGCCGGTACCAACCACGATAATAGCTCGGGCCATATACAAGCAGGGCCTCACGCCTTTGGCCGGTTTCCACCTGAGGGTCACAATCTGGGCGAACAGGAACTGGACCCTTATTTCATCTCATACGAGTCCTCGATCAAGGAACTCGAACAGCTTCTTACTGGCCCAATGGAAAAGGTGAACAGACGAACCCTCAGTCATCTCTCCTCATTGGCGGCCGATCTCTGTGAGCTAGGGTCCGTCTACAACGCGTTTGCGGTTTCAGAGCAGGCACCGTCACTCGGACCGGCCATTGAGCGAATAGGCCAGGCAGCTGATCTTTCATATATCGCCACAGAGGAGCTTTCAGGTTCTCTGGGTGCTAGCTTTGCCGAACCCATGCGTGAGCATGCGCAATTTGCGGGTGTTGTTCGAAGTGTACTAAAGTATCGTGTGCTCAAGCGTGTGCAGCAAGACTTGACTAGCGAAGAGCTGAACAAGAAGCGAGCACTGCTCGACCAACTAGAGCAGAGTGAAGCCGAGGCTCGAAGGATTGAAAATTACCTCTCCAGCAGTCAGCAAATATCACCACCACCAAAGCGATCGACGAGCCTTAAGGAGCCGTCCTCTCATCAACGGCGTGATGGTGGCCAGGACGACACCGAGTCCATCGACTCTGACTTTCCTGGGACCCACGGAGACTTTTCCTCACACACACCTTCAGCCAGTCAGGGGCTACCCGAAAGGAGTACCAGTGCGCCGTCTCATAAGAAGATGCCCAGTGGGAACTCGATAACGAACAAGATCTTTGGACCCATCCGACATGCAGTACAAGGGGTCGTTGACGTCGATCCAGAGAGGACACGCCGCGATTTGATTGGAAAGACGAGAGAGAGTATCGGTCAGTTAGAACAAGCTCAAGTTATCTCGGAGCGCGATGTCAAAGAAGCCAGCGCGAGTGTTCTAAAGGATATGAAGCGATTCCAAAAGGACAAGGAGGACGACTTGCGACGCTATATGGTAAGTTTATGAGCTCAGTCTTGACTAATCGCTAACATCCACCAGCTCGCCTATGCTCAGAGCCAGATCGAGTGGGCCAAGAAAAGTAAGCAACAATGGGAGGAAGCTCGAGCAGAGGTAGAGAAGATTGACGAGTCCTAAACATATTGTATTCTGTTGTTTTTGCGTGCCTGGTGGGATTGTTTGAAAGCCTTAGATGACAAGAAGAGAGGAATAATATTCCCATATAACTCGTTGGCTTCTTCTCTACCGCGGTCTCTGCACTGACGCTTATATTCCTTATAATTTATGGTGAAGTTGTGCAATTCTGCGAATTTCGTGTAGCCTCATTCTGATGAATTATTGGTCTCGCCAGGAGAGCCAGAAGTCTGACACTAAAGACCGTACAAGTGTCACAGGAATGTATACCTAACAAATAAGCATTGCACGTCGGCTCTGAAGGAAAAAAGAAGGGAAAAGGTGCTTCAATGAAATATAATATGTATACCTATGTTTAGGTCCAGCCTAAATGGCTGCCTACCTCGACTTGTTTGGTATATGCCAGCTAGAGGTCAAATCTCCATTCCTCTCACAAGAAAAGAGCAAAGAGCAAAAATCCTATTTTCTTTTTCTTTAAAAAAAAAAAAATAACAATGATGAAAATTAAAATGAAAACTCTCAAATACTCTCAAAGAGTACCTATCTCCCAAAAAGTACCTACGCTCCATGCAGTACCTCAATTGGAGGTTGGGAGCACAATGAGGTAGTATGCGATTCTGTCAGTGTTCCTTATCGATAAGCATTTATCATAAAGGACAGTAGCTTCATTGTCGCAACAACGATCAAACCTCCGCCAGTGCATCCTCACCACAGTCATCGCGATGGCCCAACAAGATGGGCCCATCGCGTCTATTGCGGAGCCAGGCATCAAGGCTCAAGGACAACTACTCCACGAAATGCGCAAGGAGGTCGCAAACCTTCTCAACAGGTCTGCTACTGGCTTTCCCGGTGCGCAGCCCGTGAGCTTCGCCCGTCAGCATCTCGAGGAGCTCGCTCAGCACGAGTAAGATTGACATGGAACGCTGTCTCGCTGCCTCGAACCAACAGCTAACGGCGACCTTGTAGTTACTACGTAGTCGAAAAGTCCGACGGTATCAGATATCTCCTCTATTCGACAACAGACGAGAATGGAAACGAGGCTCACTACTTGATCGATCGCAAAAATGACTTTTGGTTCATCACGAACAGGAGCCTGCACTTTCCTCTCGAGAACTCCCCAGAAGCATTCCACACGAATACGTTGATCGACGGTGAACTGGTTTGGGACACAGGCTCCGACGGGAAGCGCGTCCCCATGTTTCTGGTCTTTGACTGTTTGGTGCTGGATGGTGCCCTGCTCATGGAACGAACGCTCGACAAGCGGCTCGCATATTTCGACCAACGATTCTATCGCCCCTACAAGAAGCTTTATCAGGAATACCCTCAGGAACTAGAGTTCCAGCCCTTCTACGTGGAGATGAAGAAACCCCAGTTTGCTTACGCCATTGATATGATGTTCAGAGATATCCTCCCCAAGCTAAAGCACGGCAACGACGGCCTCATCTTCACCTGTCGCACCACTGCTTACAAACACGGCACCGACAACCACATCTTGAAATGGAAGCCGCCAGAGGAGAACACTGTAGACTGCCGCCTGTCCCTGGACTTTGTGGAAGTCGAGCCCAGAGACGAGGAGCGCCGCGAAGGCATCACTGAGCCATTCATTGATTATGACAGCGTCCCCAAGGCTGATCTGTACGTTTATGCGGGGGGCAGCGGCCCCGAAAAGTACGAGTATTTCAACAGCGTGTTCATCTCCGAGGAGGAGTGGGAGACTCTCAAGTCGCTCAATGATCCGCTCAACTGGCGAGTGGTTGAATGTAACATCGATGAGCAGGGTCGGTGGCGTATTGTGCGCTTCCGTGACGATAAGAACGAGGCCAACCACATCAGTACAACTAAGAGTGTGCTTCAAAGCATCGAGGACCGGGTTTCGGAAAAGGACCTGTACAGAGCGGCTGGGGAAATCAAGAATGCATGGAAGGCTCGGGCAAGCCGGGGCCCTGCAAGATAGAATAATCGACAGGCAAACACGGCGTCTGGGGATATTGGTTCTGTATCGATGGGGCAAGGCGTTGGAAAAGGATTATGGATAGGAGATTCTCATATTTCACCACTGAACCGCATAGCATCTCGCAAGTTTGATTTGAACAGACACATCTTCTTAAATACAGTCATAGCTTACATAAACTAGGAGATATTAACAAACCTCAAGCAACATCAACATCAAGAATTCAGTGCCGAAATTAAAAGTACCCAATGGTGCGATATTGAACTTTTTAATCTATACCTAGTTCCCGGCGTCCCCTTATTCGTTACCTAGGTACGCAGCATAGCGCAAGCCAAGAGCGGGTTTACAGATCATCTCAATTCCATTTCCAGTTTGGATACCAAGTCCAATGCCAGTTCTGACCGCAGAACCCCCAATTCTCCTAACGTGGCCCTTGCACGTCTTGCAAGTGCTTTCTTGCCATTCCTTTCCTTGATCACGTTTTCTCAAAAGGGCAGCATATGCGCCGATGACCCCGTCAAAGCTCAGAGCACAAACATGATAATGGCCACCAGCATAACGGTGCAGCTAAGATTGGTGGTTCCGCTGGTACCTCCCCAACCACGAGGTTCGGGCTTCTTGGTGCCTCCTGAGACGACAACAGGAGTCGGAGTAGGCACAGTAGGCACAACAGTAACGCTACCGGATGGACCTGGAAGTAAGGTATTGTTGGCGGTTGGGTAAGGTGGGTAAGCAGGAGGCGGAACCATGATAGTTGTTGTAGAGGTCGGGGGCACACCAGCAGTTTCGTAAACAGTCGTTGTGGTGCTACTGGTAGGAGAAACGGACACGGTGGGTGAACACTCAGGGCATTTGCTAGTCAAAGTGACAGTGATGAATGAGTCGGGAGCTGTGATAGTCTTCTCAACTGTGGTGTACTGGGTGACAGTGCTCAGACCTTCCCGAGGTGGATAGAGACTTTGAATGGTAATGGTTGTGTGCGGTTTGGGGAGGGGGGAGGATACCTCGAAAGTATTCGTGGTGGTCTCAGGACTGGAGCTGGTGAGGGCATCGGATGAACCAACAGTGAGAGAAAAGTCGGTTTTGCTCTCAGTCACAGTCTGTGTGTTACCGGTGACGATTGCATCGGATGGGCCACTGGTGAGAGAGAAATCAGTTTCATTCTCGGTCACAGTCTCTGGATTACCGGTGACGACTGCATCGGATGGACCACTGGTGAGAGAGAAATCAGTCTCGTTCTCGGTCACAGTCTCTGGGTTGCCGGTCACGGTGGCTCCAACAGCATCACCCGAGGAGCCCTGGGAGACCTTGTCATTACGTATAGTGACCGTGTAGCTCTCGGTCATGGTAACGATCTCAACCTCACAGTATTCGATAGTGCTCTCCCGTGTGGTGACAGAAACAGACAGGGCTTCACCAGGCACAGTGACAAAGCGGGTTCCAGTAACGGTTGCAACCTCGGTGACCACATCAGCATTCGAGGTGTAGCTGGCACCATAGATTGTAGATAGAGCCGTCTTAGTCCTATTTCTAGGGGTCAGTGGCTTTTCGGGCATCATAAAAGTACCTCGAGTCTGGGACATACGAGATTGGGTATGAACCACCGGTGCTCTCGAGATGGCGAGCAATGTTGTGCACCTGATCACTTGAAGGAAAATCGGCAGTGCCGTTTTCCAGATCCTGTAAATGGAGGTTGACTATTACTTGGTCAGTTTGTCGCAAGCCGTGGAAACGGCAAGTTCCAAAAACATACCATAGACTGCGCCAACAACACCCATGCCAAACATGACGGGAATTGCACATATGATAATCAGAAAAGCAACAAACAGCTTGGCAAAGAATCGAGATCTCTTCTGCTTGCCACCCCGGGACATTTGAGGAGTTTGGGCAGAGCCCTTCTCGGAATCCATCAAGTCCGCCACTGGAGATGGAATCAGCCTTGGGGAGTACTGGAAAGCAGCTGTGGACGTACTTGGATCAAAATTAATAGTGAGCAATACTGGATAATCAAAGTGACTGATAGTGAGATTAGCAAGCTATTCGTCAGGTAAACAAAAGGACACGACCGCAGTTCGTGATGAGAGCGATGCAGCACCTGACACCCGAGACCAAGTGAAGGACAGTGCTATAAGTAGTAAAAGAATAGAATATGAAATAACAGATACATACCGATCGAGTGGGTAGAATAAGGCCTTTTCTGGTTGGAAAGACAAATTATGTTAGACGACGTTGGAGTAACGAAGTTTGGAAGATGGAGGAGTAGAGTAGAAACCAGGGACGAGAAGAGGAAGATGTAGTGAGGGTGGGAGAGGGAAAGGAGCGGACGGCCTGTTGAGTGATTCAAGGAAAGAAGTAGGGCTGGAAGGAGGTTCATTGGCGGCGAGAGAAGGCAAAATCAATGAACAGAGCAGGAGAGGCAGTGATTCATCATGGCACCAAGCAAGAGCAGGGCCGCATATTGCTCTGCTGGCAGCCAGTGGCAGACTTAACGCTTGCAATAGCTCTCAACATCTGTCTACTAGCACCTACCTTGGGAGAATGGAGTTTCGAAGTGAAGCAGCGATCATAAATCTTGAAGAACGGAGAATATTGGCTTACATTGAACTACGGCGATTTCAGTTGTCCTGTTCCGCCGTTAGTCGAGTGTCAGATGGGAGTTGAATAAATCTTCCAAAGGAAAGGTGACTAAAAAGACCAGCCTGATTTAAAGAGAGAGGCATGAAATAAAAGGAAAGGAAAAGAGGTCGCATTCTTCTTCTAAAGGGGCAACGGCTCAACTTGTACTCAACAGCTTGCCACCAAAGCACTACAGGCAGTGGAGATAGCCCACGCAACACTGTCTTCCATTTCCATCCACGGAAGATCCCCTTTCATAGGCGAGTACAAGTTAATTATCCCGTGGGCTGCCACTTACAGGCTAGCAAAATGATTCGACATACGACAATCGATGCGGCCAAACTTGTGCAACAGACATCTATCCTGAATTGCTCCAGGCCGAAACCGCAAGGGAACTTTCTAGCATGAAACCTCACAATGGATTCTCTGTGTGCCAGATTAACCTCACGGTGAATGAAGCAAACATACCCATGGTCGTACATAAACGGCTCTGTTGCAACGATTCGAGGTATCACCGTGTTCGCAACACTTGTATCTAATGCCGTGCATGTACGTACCAGCAGAGCCAGCCGAGTTGAATTATCGGTTAATTGATGAGCTTCTAGATACGAAGATAAATATGTGATGATAAGGTAATACAGGAAAGGTAGTGCTCGTGATGTTGCTGTCTCTCAACTCTCACTCGGGAGCCGTTCACTTGGGACCTTGGCATATCTCTGTCCATGGGTCATCCACATTGACTTCAATTACCAACGTGGAGTTCGACTACCTTGGCAGTGAGTAGGTAGACAGCTAAAGGTATATACATCTAGAAGCTATGCCTGAATATGGTATCCCCCACGATTCCCGAACGACGCTTAACTGTCAGACGCCGTGGGCTACATAATTCCCAATTAGGAGCCACGACCAGATGACAAAATCGTGGTAGCTCACAATGGAGATTTTCGTTGGTTACTCTAACCTAGGTATATCTATCTCCAAGACAGAGAGCATTCTAGCAAAGGACATGAATAGGGCGATCATGAGAAGAACAAATTAGTGTCTCAGTGTAAAGTTCCAGATCGGAGCCAAATCCCCGTCTCAGTCAATACATAAACCAACAATGACGTGCCAGATTGTCGAAAGGGGGTTCAATAGTCGTGCAATTGTGTTCCAAAAAAAAAAAAAAAA
>JAADJF010000533.1:35059-54441 GCA_012932015.1 Fusarium acutatum
AAAAAAAGAAAGAAAGAAAGAAAGAAAAGAGAAGAAAAAAAGAGAGAGAGAGACTTGAGGTTGAAGTTTTATGTACCTGGTAAGGAAGCATGAGCTCAGTAAAGCATAAACATCAAGGGCATATCCTATTGGTGGGGCAACTTCCTGGGCTGTTCAGGCAGTGACTCAATTAGGTATAGGTACTAACGTAAGGTAGCCCGGCTTTCTGGTCGGGTGCTACCTTAGTACTAGTCTTTCCTACCTCAAGGTAGCTTGGTCAAGGAAGCTCCTGTTCATGCTGCTTGGCTACTTACCTACCCACCCACCCGACATCCATCCCCCATCGAAGTGGAAGTGGAAGTGGAGTGGCTAACGTCCAAAACCAAAAGTAAGGTCGCGTCGCGCGCACGGAACACGCCTCTGCTTATCACAAGAACATCTCTCCTACTACGTGTCTAGCCTTTAATTCATCGTCGCCCTTGAGACTTTGCTGTCTTTTACGTTAACTAACTCCATCGCTCTGAAATTACCATACTGGCGCTACCTCCAACGGTGCTGGTATTGCAGCGTTCAGGCCTTTGCTACTGCAAGCGCATGCGATGCGGTGTTAGGACCATTACGCACCCCAAATTTCGTATCCCAGCCCAAATAGTCACAACACGCCGTCTACCGAAGCATTATTGTTGGGTTCACTCCTACGCCCTCCAGCTCCTTCAAAAGAAGCATTCAATCGGCGGTTTTTATATAGCGCATGATGGCGCGTCGTCGGCGCGTCGAGAAGCCTGCTCAAGTGGAGGAGGAGGAGGAAGTCGTTGAGCGGGAAGACGAGCAAGACCAAGAGGAAGAACAGCACGAAGAGCGCGACCATGACTCGGAGAATGAGGGGGAGTGCGAGCAGCGCAGCTTAACTTTTGACGAAGAAATTTCCTGGAAACCCGCCAAGCCAATTCCTACGAGCACTCTGATAAAACGACTCGATAAATTATCCAAGGAGCTCTCCGATCTCGATCAAGGCGCCGCCGACCTGGACTCCATCAGGCATGTGGCCAAACAATTGGGACACCGTAACCTACTTCAGCACAAGGACGGCGGCGTCAAGGCATACACAGCATGCTGCCTAGTCGACATTCTTCGACTCTTCGTTCCTGATGCTCCTTTTACCGACGACCAGATCAAAGTGTGTTTGGCACGATTTTCCATTTGTACCTGTACCATGCTAACATGCTCCAGATGATATTCACCTTATTCATCAAGGATATCCTGCCGGCTCTACACGATCCCACAAATCCATATGACAGCCAGCACAAATACGTTTTGGCATCTCTTACGGAAGTCAAGAGTATTTTGCTCCTTCACCAAATCTCAAATGCTGACGATCTACTGTTAAGACTCTTCAACAGCACATTTGACGGAGTGTCGGCGTCTGGTTCGAAGGCAGCATCTGAGGAACAGGTCGCTAAAGATGTTGAGATTCACCTGACAGAAATGCTAATGCAGTTGATTGACGAGGCCGAGAGTGTGTCAGCTTCTGTTGTCGACACGATTATCAGTCAGTTTCTGAGAGCTGCTCCTCCCGGTGGAAATCGACATAAAGGACAAAACGGGAATCAATCTACTCTTCTTCTCAAGGAAGAACCACCCGCATATGTCATGGCGAAAAATATATGCAATGGATGTTCCGACAAAATGGCACGTTACGTAAGTCAATACTTCAGTGACGTTATCCTTAACGCTTCCGGCTTCGCTACGAAATCCAATGGGCAACGACATCCGGATGATTCTGATGATGAAGACGGGACTCTTGGCCCATCAGAGGCAGACCTGAGGAGTCTCCGTCAAGCCCATCTACTCATTCGCGAACTGTGGCGAGCCGCCCCGACAGTTCTTTCCAATGTAGTACCGCAGCTCGATGCTGAGCTTTCAGCTGACAATGTGCATCTTCGTCAAATCGCCACAGAGACGATTGGCGATATGGTTTCAGGCATTGGCGCAGCGGGACCACCACCTCCTCCTTCATTGGAACCAGCGGCTTATCCTCCCATAAAATTACTGGACGATACTCCACCCCCAGCCGTCGAGAACGTCTTGACAAAACCTTACTCTCCTCAGTCTTTTGCTCAAACACATCATGCCGCCTATCGCAACTTCGTTGGGAGAAAGAACGACAAGGCCGCCATCATTCGTGCGGCCTGGATCTCTGCTGCCGGTTATATATTGGCCACGTCTGCAGGGGGCATTGGTCTGAGCCGTGAGGAGGAGAATGAACTCATCAAGGCACTCTACGAAAAGCTCAATGACAGCGAAGAGAAAGTTCGGCTGGCTGCGGTGCAGGCAGTCGAGCTGTTCGACTTCCGCGACATCGTTCTGAAACTTGGAGCTCTTGGAGGTGTAGAGAAGACTGGCTCAATATTCGCCAGTTTGGCGGATCGATCTCGTGATAAGAAGCCTGCCGTACGTGTTGAAGCCATGGTTCTACTGGCAAAGTTGTGGTCAGTTGGTGCTGGGGAGATTGCTGATGGGCAAGAGGCTGTCATATCCTGCTTAGGCGGTGTGCCTTCCCGTATCCTCAGTGTGTGGTATATCGGCGATGAGGATCTCATCATTCTTCTTGAACGGGTCATGTTCGAGTGTTTGGTCCCTTTGAAGTATCCCTTTATAAAGGGCGCAAAATCAAAGGCGGCCTCTCAGTCACAGACGGCCAATAGCCAGGCGGATCAGGACAAGATTCGCGCAGAGAGGATCCTACTGTTGCTTAAGTCACTGGATGCATCGGCCAAGAGGGCTTTTTTCATTATGCAGGCCCGTCAGCCCCAAGTTGCCAAGGGAGTTGAAGTGTTCATTCAACAGTGTGAAGCCTATAACGGTGGGGTGATCAATGCGAACGAGGAAAAGGTCAAAGCCGCCTTGAGCAAGACCTTCCAGTGGTTCGGTGCGTTTTTCCCGGATCCGCTCAAGGTCCGTAGCGATCTCCAGAAGTTCGCGAAACTCAACGATCGCCGTTGTTACCAGCTTCTCAAGTTCATTATTGCATCCGATACCGAATATCTCCATGTTCGAAGAGCCATTAAGGAGTTGATTGCCAAGGTCCAAAGTAACCCAGGGTCAGCGAGCTGTTTGGATACCCTCATCCCTCTAATTTACCGGGCCGGCTCTTTGATGTACAATCGGAGCCACTTGGCTACGATTATGGACTACTCCAAGAATGACAAAGCTGGATTCTCTACAGTTGCCCATGAGATCTTAAATGATATATCACAGCGGAATCCTGCGCTTTTCAAGGCTCATTCGGACAATCTCAGAAAGGAGATCATCAGCCAAGCACCGTCAGGCAGCCAGCCTAACGAGCCCGCCGTGGTGGATATTCTCAAGGCATACTCGTCCTATTCCAAAAGATATCCCCAGGAAATTACCTATGACAAGAAGTTCATACAGGTTCTTATGGATTACGCCTTATGCGGTGTTCCTGCCAGGAGTGCCAAGTATGCAGTCAACATTCTGCTTGCTAAGAACGATGACAAGAGCAAAGTTACTGCCACTGCTCTTCTGCAAAGAATCATGAAGGACTTTAAGTATGGCTCGCCGCATTTCTTGACGAGATTGGCTGCAGTCAGTCAGCTTGAACGCCAAGCACCAACAGTCACTCTGGACTTTGATGAGACAATCAACGACCTGACGATCAAGCAAATTCTGCGTCAAGTACGTACCGATGACAAGAACCCCGAGGTTTCATGGGTCGAGGATGAGGACATGAATGAGGAACTACAAGCGAAATGTCTTGCCATGAAGACGCTGGTCAATCAAGCGCTCGCCAATCAGGACGACGATGACTCCCTGACTCGAGTGAAACTGGTCTTTAAACTCCTGAAAGAATTTGTGGTCCAAGAAGGAGAGTTTTGCAAAGTTAAGGATACTCCATTGGCTCACAAAAAACGACTCAGACTTCTTGCTGGACTTCTGATCCTGAAACTATGTACTGTCAAAAAGTACGATGACGAGTTTGACCCCGCTAGCTTCAACAAGCTGGCAGAGCTCGTGCAAGACACAGAACTTGAGGTTCGTCGTCATTTCATGGAGAAATTACAAAGCTACATCACTCAGGGAAGATTACGGGCAAGATTTTACACAATGCTCTTCTTGGCTGCTTTCGAGCCAGCAGCAGAACTCAAAAGCCGTGTAGAAACCTGGTTGAGATCCAGAGCACGACTCTTTGCTCAAAACAAGACTCACGTACTCGAGGCCATGATTAGCCGTTTCATTCCTCTACTCGCCCACCATCCTGACTACAGCTCTGACGTTGATGACCTGGCTGATTTCGCCAACTATTTCATTTTTTATCTTAATACTTGCGCGACAGAAGAGAACATTTCTTTGATCTACAAGTACGCTGAGCGTGTTAAGCAAACGCGCGATGCACTGAACCCCGAGGCTAGCGAGCGGATATACGTGCTGGCTGATATCGCAATGGCAGTCACACGCAAGTGGCAAGAGAGGAAGAACTGGGTTTTCCAGGCTTATTCCGGTAATGTTGGCCTGCCAAGCGGTCTTGTGCAAAGCTTGCCGTCGAGTAGCGTTGCCCATGAGATTGCGCAGAGGCAATATATGCCAGAAGAGCTGGACGAGAAGTTGGACGAACTGCTCAAAGCTGCCGATCGCAAGAAGGTTTGTGCTCCTTAGTCATAATGAAGATTACTTCTAATGATTGATCATAGAAACGAAAATCAACAGGAGAAAAGCAGGATCCTCCAGCAAAGAGGGCGAGAACTCAAATCAAGACAGTCATCCGAGAGAAGCGTGATAGCAGGCCCAAAAAGGTCTCAAAACCTAGGAAATCCAAGCCAGTCAAAGACACACCACCGCCTTCAGAACGTCGTCGCAGCGGTAGAGCTCATAAGGTGTCTGTCTATACAGAGCGAGAAGACGAGGAAGACGAGGAGGAGATGCTGGAGGGCGTGGCCGACTGGGAATATCCAGAAAATGATAGTGAAGATGGCGAGGCCAGTTCAGGCGACGATGAATCAGAGCTTTCGGATGCTCCCCCAGAGGAAGATGAAAATGGCGATAGTAATAAGGCATCGAACAACGACGAGCCTCCAGAAGCGGAAGCGGATAAGCCCGAAGAAGCCCGATTCAACGGAAGAAACGCAGCTCCAGCACTGAAGAGCAGGAGTGCGTCTAAGCCGGCTGTCAAGGCCAGTGTTCTTGCAGAGGTAAAACGACCAACAAGGTCGACGAGGTCGCGACGAGGCAAGGGCACAGACGATATGGAAATTGATGCTGACGAGTAATCAAGGGGCCTAAGTACCGTGGTTGGGATTACAGGATGCCAATATTTTGAAATCATGCCTCTTCTATCATTATTGGGCCTGATCTTTTCTCTTATATAGATACAAGAGTGGTGACAAAGCTGAGGAGATTCGGGGAGTCCGTTTGACTTCTATCATACAGGGAAGGGAGTCTTTGGTTTGTTGGTAATTGTCTTGTCGTATACCCTCTCATACGGGACTCGAGCAATAGCATTTCGTTTTCATGACATTTCAATCTCGATTTACAAGTCATGAGTGACCTTTCATGTTGTATGTACCTAAAAGGCCAGTCATAGCTATACATGTCAAGCATGAGAAACATACGCTCTGATATTGATATTGATATTTCATTCCATTCCTAGCCCAGTTGTACAGCGCCCAGTTCTCCCGTAGACTCCAAAATGGATAATAGACCAACCGGAAGAGGGGGAGACAGCTGTTCGTTTCGTCGGTTCCTCATGACCCCGTCATTCCCTTCTGTGCTCACAGAACTCGAGGCTTTATGTACAAAACAATGATGAAAATCCACCAGTCACAAACTCTCTGTCTTTGAAACTGAAAATCCCGAGGCCAAGTAAATTTGCAAAGAACCAAGAACGCCCCTTTTGTCATCGAGCAAGATGCAGCCCAAGACAACAAGGCCGGGCAGTAAGGCATACGTTACAGTGGCGAAACCTCTGTTTCACATGCTGCTTAAAAAGCGCCCTCATAAAAAATCGGAAACTCAAGGATTGGCCTCCCTCGCCACACGCTTAGCAACAGCATTCTTGTGCCCTGAGAAATCAAGATGGGTCTCAAACTTCTTAACCGTCATATCTGGGCCAGGTGTATAGAGCTTAGTTGTACAGTCCAGACAGCGGATACGCGGCAGCCAGGCATATTTAACACCTTCGGGCAGAGGCTGGCCTTGGATAGGTAGCTCTGTCACGGGGTGCAGAAAGGAGTACTTCATTGTGGCCTCAAACCTGTCGCCACGGTTATAGGTCTTCTCTAAATCCTTGAGGGCATTGACAAGCCATTCCGGGGCCGGGGGCTGGAGAAGCATTGCAGTCAGTACCACTGTCGATGTGCGTATTATTCAAAGGCTTGGTGACCTACTGATGGCATGTGAGAAGACTGTCCAGGAACTGTCGGAGGGGCCGGTAGCCGGCCAAGTTGACCTGGCGGAAGGGACGAGGATGGAGTTGCTGAAGCGTGAGGCATAGCGCTGGACGGGGTCGAAGGTGGCGGTGGCATGGATCTTGAGGGAGTGGAGGCGCTGGGTGCTCGTGGGAAGGACACTGGTGTCTGAGATGGCGGCCTCAAGTCTGAGTAGTCGCGGTTCATCAACCGCCTCAGCTTGTCGCGGGACAGCTTGAGTGTCACGATCAACTGCAACGGCTCCTCTGTTTCCTCTCTGAACCGGCGGGAGGTCCTAGTCTCGTGGTGATGTGTAATGGCACTCGATTCAGGGGTTTCAGACCGGCCGAGGTTGGCCATTCTTTGCTGAGCTGCAGATGCAGCACCGCGCATACCTCGTGTTCGAGCAGTGCCACCCGTAATTTGTGAGGGGGGGGGTGAATCAGGAGCTGAATCGTCGCTGTCATCTGAATCTGAGATCTCTCCATCACGTACAACGCGCTTCGCCCTGGGGCCAGCAGCCCGTTTGTAGAGTCTACTCTCGTCGATGGTAGCTGCAGCCCCAGGCAAAACAGAAGAGACGACCAACGTTCGAATGGTTCTTTGCCGCTCTCTAAGATCGGGCAGCTGGGGACCTCCTCTTCTGTTGATCGATCGCTTCTGGCGACGCTGCTCACGGGAGAATATCGTCTCGTTCCGCTCCAGATCTGCTTCGCTGAGTTCGTAGAGATATGGTGCGTATTCCTTGGCCTGCTGCTGCGGTCGGAAGACAGTGGGCAGAGGCGTCTGGAGGAATGCGCCGACGAGATCAGGGTCTTCGACTGGCCGACCATCGAATGGATGGCCAACGCTGTATAGACTCCTGGTAAAGAGTTGTGTCTGCTCTCGAATGCAGTGCGCGATGGCGGTTGTAAATTCGCCAGATAGGGACAGATCCCGAGCCATGTTGGCAGCAAAGTCCTCTGGCGAGTTTGACGGGTTATTGATTTCCCATTCGAACTGGTCAACAAGGGTATGCTGGCCAATCGTAATATTCAGCTTGACGAGGATTCGCATCTCGTCGTTTTTGTATGCTGAATAGGGGAGCTCGGGGTCAAGCGCATCATCTTCTGAATATACCAGTGGGTAAAAGTCATTGAGCTGCTCTCGCATTTGATGAACAACCTGCTCGTATACCGGTTGAGACGCGGGGGGCTTTAGGCCCATATCTTCGACAAGTTGCGCGGCGAACAATTCGACCTGGAGAAGCCTCTCGTGCAAATTCCAGGTAAAAGTATCGCGCAGCTTTATCTTATCCCACTCGACCTCTAAGCGCAACGGGACCAGCTCCTCGTGCTGCTCGGCCTGCTTCAGCATATCCTTGCGCTTGTATTTGAGGGGTGGCGTCGTTCGTTGGCCAGGTCGGGGCTTCTGGGAGGGATAGATGATTCGTGAGGGTCCTTGGTTCTCTGTGTATCCATTGGCGAAGCCATTGTAGCCCTCCCCGTAGAGCCTCGACGAGGGGAACCATTGACGATACTCGGTGCGGACCTGGCGGTATTCTTGGATCTTGTCGCGCGTGTCGCTCATTATCCTGCGTGTCTGGTCGAGCTGACCGCCGAGCGCCGCGGCGGCGATGGCATCGCGGGTGATGTACCGCTCGACCATGAGTTTATCGAAGGACTCCTTCGTGCGCACCGGCATATTACTAGGGGAGTTCGAGGAGCACACATCCTTATCTGCGCCTGTGGCAGCCGAGCCCGTGACCGGCGCCGAAGACGTTGACGCGGAGGGCTGAGCGGCCATGTTCAGACGGTAACGGGGGCGTGGATCGCGGTCGCGGGTCGCGGCGCAGCGGAACTGCCGCGTTAGAAAGGAAACAAGCGAGAGTTTACAACTTTTTGTGTTCAGTACGCGGCGGATAGTTGGATGTCTTATCTGAGCGTTGACCTTGGCCGGTGGAATCGGCGTTGTTGGGTGAAAGGCTAAAGGTTAAAAAGCGCGAGGCGACAGCCTTAAGGTAGGCTTGACGATTTGTTAAGTTCAGTTAAGTTAGGTCGCCAATGCTGGTGCAGGCTGGGGGACGTGAGGATTTCTGCCGGGCCACGCTGCGACGGGCTGGGACGGGAGTTTGATCAGCCAGGGCGTCCTGTGGCTGGATGTAGCTGTACATTCTATCGACGTAGTTTCATGTACAAATTGATGTATCTCGACTCGGCTGCGCCACCTGGGTCTGTATCTAGGTGTGGCTTGTAATTCGGTAAGTTGAGGTATCTGACATGGAGTTGCTCGTCGTTAAGATGATGTCTTATGCGTGCTTTCTTGTAGTGCCTACCTATTTATCACTCTTTATTCCCATTACGCCTAGTCTGTCTGGTTTTCCTTTATCTCTGATATGTCATGGGATACCTCATGTTAATATAGAGTTCGCAGTCTGGAGTTCCTAAGAACGACTGATCCTGACTATTCTATTAAATGACGATGCCAAATTACTTCCAGTATGTTACTGTAACTACTAGGCTATGATTAGTGATTACCCATGATGTTCATTTCCTTGGCTGATTGTGAACTTTGTCACATAAAGTCTTTGGCAAGCTTTTAAGCTTAAGGTTGTGTTGTTGATGTTAATGATGTCCAACTTATAACGGCTGAAGCCAAACAGCTTGCACCTGAATCGTACATATATCGAATCTAATAAGTTGATAAGTTATGCTGCACAAGTGCTCCTAACAAATCGCCCTAGAGCAGCAAACCAAATTCAAGAATTGTAACTGGGCGCGGGACCTGGGAACTTTAGGGTATGTAGCCAACAGAGGCTGACGACGGATGGGAGTAGCCGACAGCCTAAGGTAGGTACCTAATATAGACATAGCCCAGGGCTGGATGAAGTCATGATTTGTGGCATGGATGTGTTCATTGCCCCTCATCACCAAGACTGCCTGGGTTGTTACAATAAATAAATAAATTGTGTCGCACAAAAGGTGACTACAACGTGAGAAATGAACAGGTGGAGAAATACAGAGCACTGCTCCCATATCAGAGAAACCGTTTACCGAGTGAATATCGTCGGCTTGGACCATCAAGGATTCCTCACGGACGTCCATGTCTGTCTGCAAGCATGTGGCGGCTGCTTGCGCACACAAATACGTCCACACTGCATGGATATTTATTCGCCGATACTAACTTAGTCTACAGTCGAGTGATCGAGGAATGGCATGAGCTGGGCCAACAAGAGGCCCAAATATGTATACAACGACTCGTCGGGGAGAGTCACAACAACCCACGACAATATACAGGTAGATACCTAGGAAGGCAAATGCCTGATGCCGAATCCGGTGGACAGTAGGTGTAGTACCTATGTAATAAATAAATACTGCCTCTTCAGGCTCTATCCTCCACCAAATACCTCCGTACCTTAGGTAGAACAAACCAAACCCTGTTGTCGAAACCCTCGCAGCTCAAACCCCACTTCCAAGTCCCCATTCCACACTGGGCGCTATTCGTATTGGATTGGATTGGATTCTGATTCTTGTGTGCGCGTGCGACTGACCCGACCTGACTTGACTTGCCCAAGCCTTCATCCACTCTTCCCCAGCATTTGCATTTGCAGTTCTTCTTTCACCTTTTTAAACCCAACGAGTCAACAAGTATTGCCCATCATGTCGTCCGAGACCAAGGAAATCGGTGAGCCCCCCCTCGGAAAAAGCCCCAATTAGCTGTCCCATCCAATCCCTCCCCTTCCATTCCATGTAGGATCTCAGAGCTCCTTTGTAGCTCTGCCGTGCACTGGGCGCCTATCCCGTCGGAGGCACACAACTGACTGTTGCTGCCCCTCGTTGCTCCTCACTGCCCCGCCACCACACAACATTTGCTGCGAATGCCCTCGTCATCAGTACCCCGCGATGGCCTCACACTGGCACACCAATTTCGTCGCATTGAGCTCTATTGTGCTGACATAACCACGCAGACTACTCTCTGGCTAACCCAGATACTCTTACCAAGTACAAGACCGCCGCTCAGATCTCCGAGAAGGTTCTTGCTGAGGTATCCAAGCTCGTCGTCCCTGGCGCCAAGATCGTCGACATCTGCCAGCAGGGTGACAAACTGATCGAAGAAGAGGTTGCCAAGGTTTACCGAGGAAAGAAGATCAACAAGGGTTCGTCACACACGCAAAACTTGGTCTGTAGACATCGCTGAAGCTGACACCACTTAAAAGGTTTCTCTCACCCCACTACCGTCTCCCCCTCGTCCTACGTCACTCCCTATACTCCTCTCACCTCCGACGAGGCTGAGGCCAACACCGAGATCAAGGATGGTGAGGCTATTAAGATCCAACTAGGCGCCCAGATCGATGGCTTCGGTTCCATTGTCTGTGACACCGTGATTGCCACCCCAGAGGACAAGGCCGGCGACAAGATCACCGGTCGCACCGCTGACCTGGTTCTCGCCAACTACTATGTAAACGAGCTCCTCCTGCGACTGATGATCCCCCCTGGTCTCCTTACCCAGGGCAGCGAGGAGGAGAAGGCCAAGGCTGCCTCCCAGAAGGCCCCTACACAGGCCAAGATCACCAGCCTCCTGGAGAAGGTCACCAAGGCCTACGAAGTTAACCTCGTCGAGAGCACCACCTCTTGGTTGTTCGACCACAACGAGATTGAGGGTAGCAAGAAGATTGTCCTTGCCCCCGCCGAGGGCACTAAGGGCGAGGGCGTTCCTGAGGTTGGTGAGGTATGGGGTGTCGAGACCGGTGTCAGCCTGGGCTCGGGCAAGGTGAAGGGTCTTGATCAGCGTGCTACCCTCCACCGCCGCACCAACCAGACCTACGGTCTTAAGCGACCCACCTCGCGAAAGATCCTCAACGAGGTCCAGAAGAAGTTCGGCATCTTCCCCTTCAGCTTGCGACAGCTTGAGGACGAGCGTGATGCCAAATCTGGCGTCGTCGAGTGTGTCCGAGGCAACGTATTCCGCCAATATGAGCTAGTTGGTGACAAGGACAACTCCCCTGTTGCTCGATATCTCACAACCCTTGGTAAGTCGCACATCGAGAGGTTGCCCAGTTCGAGAGTTGATACTGACACGACATGCAGCCATTACCAAGAACGGTATCACCAAGCTTGGTGGCCCACCTCCTCTGGACCTCGAGAAGTATGAGTCCGACAAGAAGATTGATGATGAGGAGATTCTCAAGATCCTGGAGCAGCCCCTGGCCAGAAACACCGGCAAGAAGAAGAGCAAGCCGAAGAAGAAGACCGCCAAGAAGGAGGACGATGAAGAGTAAAAGAAAACGACATGATAAGACGGACAAGCTGGAGAGTTGCTGAACAATTGATGAAAGAACCCGAGGATATGCAAACAAGAATCAAGTCAAACAGGATGCAAACCCAACATTCAGGCTCACAAGCATCTCTACCGTTGGACGAGCTGTGCGAATATAAACACTTCCATCGAACAGAGTGGGCAGCTGGATGGTCAATATGCATGATTGGAATCTCGAAAAGCGAAACCCACCGTGTTGGCCAGGTGGTCTGGCATGACCAGAAAGATATATATAAGTCTAACACAACCTGATACTGATCAACCATGGAATTCTGTCTCTGTGATGCATGTTTGCAAAAAGTTCAACCGAACTGATTGAATCGTTGAGGCATACCAAGGCAGGCTGGGCGCAATAGCGATAAGACTGACAAAGATGGTTAGCGAGCGAGAGGCAATATGACTGAGAATGCAAATTAGGGAGAACCAACGATACTGCGCGCGCACATATGTTTCTGCGCAGGGGCTGAATACCAAAGTGCTGAGTGAGCGTGAACCACTCTTTGTCATGCCCGCTGATGGAGCAGACCCCCTGACAGCATATGGTTTATGACGATGTATGGTAGTAAAGTGCGGAGAGGAGAGGTCAGACAGTCGTCCAGTTATTGGTGATGTGGCTGCCTTGAGTACCGGGACTTGCAGATAAGGGATGACCCAGTTGAGTCGTCGTTGAAACACAGTACAGTACCAACAGTACCATGCCGATTTGATGTCTATTACTGTCGACATAGGGCATCATATACCCGTCGCACTGTCAGCTGCAGATATGGAGGTGAGCCAAGCCAGCCCCTATTTATCCATTCATACAAACAACATGATGAGTGACGTTACTCTCGAGTGTTATTACACATACAGACAAGATAGGCAAAAAACAACAACAAAAAACAAGAGTTGGACATGAGATGATTGAGAATGCATGAGCTATCAGGCTCCAGCTGCACTCAGTAGCATATTGAGCGTGAGCTACCTTTGTGGATGGGTTGGGGAGTGAGTGTGGGTGGCTGGTTGCTGGGGGCGAGGGAGGAGAGCTTGATTGACCTGGGCTTTATTACCTGGAAGCTCAAGCTATTTTACCATAGGTAAGACGCAGAGCTCTATGTGGAACTGCGTAGAGAAATCAACATCAATCCAATGGAAAGGGTGAAAGAAAAAAATGAAAGAAAAACAATGAAGTATAAAGTAGGAAAGGAGGCGAACTCGGAAAGGTGAGCACATCCAATGTAAATGAGTAGGCACCTAAAGCCAGGGAGGGTGCTTAGAAGCTCAGTGCTACAGGAGCCACTGAAAAGTAACCTGTCTTAGTGGAGGACTTACCTAGATCTAGCACCTGAAGCATGCAGAGCCACTTCCATCCCATCCAGTCCCCTCCTGGTTGACGAAAGTACATAAGATAGCAAGCTTAGTACCTAATCCGTGGTCTGTACTTTAACTGCCACTTATAAATTATTGAATAAGAGGCTGAAAGAGAAAAGGGAAACCGATAAGAGAAAATCGACTCGACAGGTCAGGAACACTCTTTTCTCCCCGTTATCCCTGGGTTGCCTACCCCTGGTCCCTTGTCTGTCCGACACGCGCCGTAAGCTCCGGTGCATACATGCACTGACACTGACACTGGGTCTGGGGTCTTTTTTTTTTTCAAGGACTGACCTGTCGAGGCGAAGAGGCAGGCAGGGCGTTGACCATAGCACAGCAAAAGCCGAGTCTCAACCTGCTACCCACCCACTCTCTCTTCAACATCATCATTCCGCGTTCACGACCTTGAGAACACGCGATATTGTTGCAGTAATTCATGCTGCTTCCCAAGATAAAAGTATTAAAACACCTGAGCCCCCCCTTTTGTGCATTTTATTTCAAGAACACTACTAACTGAGCAACCTTTTAGCTGGCCTAGAGAGGTGCGCTGCCCCGTCCCGCGGCAACTGGCACACGCAGAGAGGCACACACACAACACACCACCACCACCATTACCAGGTCAGGCATGCCAAAGGCCGGCACAATGATCTCGTCAAATACCAGAACTACACGATCTCGTTACTCTAGTCCCGCGCAATCACAGAATACCAAATGGAATGGAGTACTCGACGCGTCTAAGGGGGCAACCGAGGGTTCAAGAGCTTTCATGCAGCGCTGGCTAGAGCCGACCGTGCAGAGCAAAGCGAGCTTCGAGGACGACGGGTTGGTTCGATATGGGGTTGTTGAGAACATGGCGCCCCTGGGAAGTCTGCCCAAACCCAAGAAGACGGGACCGGAGACCAACTCAGGAGTAAAGAGGATTATATTGCGGCCCTCAGGGGGAGGTGCTGCCAAAAATGTAGTGCAGATGGGCTCCAGCGACCCAGTGGTGGATGTGGACGTGGATGTGGACGGGGATGCGGATGCGGATGCGGAGGCGGATGTTGCGATTACGGCGAGAGCGGCAGACTCTTCCCCTCCACCTGTGGCTCTACCCCCTACACCGCCACGGAGAGTATCTATTGTTCTCAAAGACGCAGCAGCTGCTGCCGACGACGAGAACGACGAAGACTACGATCCGAGTCGACCAAAGAGACGACAATCAGGACGCACATCTCTAGGAAGACGGTCGCGACGCTCCTCTGCCGGTCGCAGAAGCTCCATCGTGACTAAGCCCACCGTAAAGGAGGCAAAGGAGCGCAGAGAGTTGGAGAAGGAGCCGAAGAAGACTGCAAAGTCGGCGGAACGAGCCAAGTCTTTCAAGGAGCTCGAGGAGGATGAGGAGCTCGAGGCAGCAGGGGCAATCACAGCAGAGGCGACGATTCACGCAGCTGAGCCTGTAGAACCTGAAGACAAAGAATTCGCGGACAAGGTCGTCGAGGCTGCAGTGGACGAAGCCCTGAAGCACTATCGATATCCGACTGCGTGGGCTCTGCGGACTCTCTACGACGAAAAATCAAGCGACCCGCGGTTCGTTGCCATGATCGAGGAGGTATTCACGCAAACGGCAGATGAGGCTACGATGCAAAAGTTTTCAAGAGAGATGCAGAAGAAGAAGCGAGAGGGCAAGAAGGACAACCAAGGCTGCTACTATTTCATCCCTCCAACGACCAACAGCAGATTCACTCCTCACAAACCCAAGGCCGCGCCATACGGCAAACTCCTGCATCACAACCAGGTGGAAGAGGTGGTCGAGGTTGTAGAGGTCGAGACTGAAGACGAGTCAGAGGTGCATATTCTCGACTCGGAGGAAGCAGAGCAAGTGAAAAACGCTCATCGACATCCAGCTCGAGCTACCAAGAGGGCAAAGACATCTCACTCTCGCGCTCACTCTTCCCATCATAGCAATACCCATCCCCATACTCAGACTCACGCCCACGCCCACGCCCACGCCCACTCTCACTCGACCCGCAACACGCCACGGAAAATGTCTTCAAGTAACCTACCCCAAACACCCTCGCGCAAGCGAAACAGACGAGATTCAGCATCCAGTGATTCCTCTCTCTCATCGGCCCTCAGTCTCTCGTCGCCTGAGGCCATAATGGGCAGCCCAAGCCCTGTCCGTCGAACAGGCACTGGCACCAGTCGCCCTGGGCCAGCTGGGCCCGACTCCAGTGATGCGCCAAAATCTCGGCCAATCACCACCCGCCGCAAATCACTCGCCTCCAAGGGAGGTGCCAGCAGCAAGGCCAAGCCCAAGACCACCAAGCCTGCTGCTACTAAGCAGCCATCACCCTCAGCTCCCACACTGTCCACCTCAGACATCACCAAAGGCATCAAACTCAAGCCCACTGATGCACCCGCAAGTGCGACCATCAGCGTGAGCGCCGACACCAGTATGCCAGGAAGGGTTTCTGCCGGCCAAATCTTCCCGAACCTGCCTACAAAATCAAAGACAGCAAAGAACAAGGGATCATCATCTGCCCTGGCTCCAGCTCCATTCTCGGCTGATGACGCTGGCCATGATAACGACGACTCCTTCTGGGATCGGAGACGCGATGCGCAAAAGTTTGCCAACAGTGTCACGGCGACTGAGAGTTCTATCCGAGGGGGAGACGAGGACGAGGACCCCTTCACAACTCCCGCAAAATCGACGAGGAAGACGCGTCAATCCGTCGCCGCCGCAGGCTCTGCTTCAGCGGGAACGACGAGATCCACGCGCTCGGCGAGTAAGAGACCTCACGACGAGATTGACTCTGCCGTGTCCCCTGTTGCGTGGTCTTTCCAGCGTGAGGACAGCTCAGTCGGAGGATCACGGGCTGCGACGCCCACGCTACGACCCCCAAAGAAGCCGAGAACTGGCCTTCGTATCAAGTCATCGTAAGTTTATATCTCAATCATCATCTTCATCACCAGCTACTTGGCGTGCATCACAAAATCCATGACTATTGCCATCTGCATATCGCTCTATGTGCTTCCACCTTTGAATGAGACTCATGGATGCGCATGTGAGATCATACATGCCATATCTTTGACTCTTGGTTTGTCTTATCATCAGCCTCAAGGTTTTTGCCCGGGATGACTGCGCCGTGACTCCCTCATTTCATCATCATCATTCTGCTTTGGTCGGATCATGCTAACTATGTATGATTTCTAGTCCTATCAAGAAGAGAGGAGGAACAGCCGCTGGTGTCCCTCGGCCACAAGGAGAAGCCCTAGCAACCAACGGCGTAGCCAAAGATCAGGTATGTATTTTTTTTTTTTTTCTTTTCGTTTTCATCTGTGCTCGTTCATTCATGCTGTGCAAATTCGCGACACCCGCCCTAGACTTGACCATCAAGATTGGGTCGTCAACATCATGGACTTTGTTGGGAAATTCACCAGATGGTGGCCAATTTTGCGACTCTGTCCCTTGCGCCTTGTCTTGCCGGGCCAAGGCCAAGATGGCCTACCACTCACTACTGTACGGGGTAATTTCTGGTGGCCCCCGAAGATCCGCTTTTCCGAGCCAGCCCCCAGTAGTTGAATCAGCAACCAGGAGCCGGTGACCAGAGAGAGAGCCAGGGACGTGTTGAAACGCGTAGCGCAGCGTGTCGTATCGAATTGCACAGGCTGAATTGAGTATACTTAGTATGGTTCGCGTTTGGCTAACTCTACCCCCTTTCTCCAGGTCTCGGACAACGACGAAGATTGCTCTGCCTGCGGCGCCGCTGGCGACGTTGTCTGTTGCGATGGATGCCCACGGTCATTCCACTTTGAATGTGTGGGCATGATACCCTCGGACCATCTTCCCGACGAGTGGTTTTGCAATGAGTGCCTATACAAGCGATACCCAACGCGCATGCCCCCATACAAGGGTGTGTTTGCCGCTGCCCTCATCAACCTGGAGAAGAGCATTCCTCGCGCATTCAGCCTCCCTAAGAAATTGCAGACCCGCTTTGAAGGCGTCAAGGCCGGTGCCTATGGCGAGTACGAAGAAGTCACCACCGCCAAAACGACCAAGTGAGTGATATTCCCAATAGCAACTTCAATTCTAGATATGCTGACAAGGGCTCAGGAGGAAGAATGGCTACGAAGAGTTGCCCGACTTTTTCAAGCAGCGCGACGAAGGACAGGCTGTGATCTGCCACGGCTGTCAGAAGCCTGCCACAGATGTTCGAGCCATCATTCCTTGTAGCATTTGCCCCTTCTACTGGCACATTGACTGCTTAGACCCTCCACTCGCTGTCCCGCCTGTCCTCAAGACCTGGCGATGCCCTCTACATCCAGAGGAAATAATGGCCGAGGTCCGTTCATTGGCACCTGCTCACCGTTTTCGCAAGATCAAAGGATCGCAGACCATCGTACCATCTCTCACACGAGGTACCAAGAACAACGGGTACATCGAAATTGACTGGGAAGATGAGCCCGAGCCCGCGAACAATTCCGGCTGGCCGGATCCTGACTCGTTCGGTCGAGCTTACAAGCTACCAGCAAAGGGGATTGTCCTTGATTTTATTGAGCAGTAGGTCCATTACTCGTTTTTTTGCATTTTCAACTTTCTAATGTCCGTACAGGCTACGTCGTCAACACGCTGGCTATGGCCCTCGCCATAAAGAACCCAGATGTGTGTCGTATATTCCAACAACTGGAAGTGGCCGAAGTCGACCCCTTGCGGGCTCTGAGTTACAGCGGACTGTCGATGAGATGCAGTTAGCATTGACCCTGACCAGTCTCAAAGAGCGCAAGTCGGACGGCGTTGACCAACTGATCACGGCCCTTGTGGTAAGTCGCCCCAACGAAATTCCCTCGCCTCACCACACATGTCACCTTACTGATGATCAATCAATCAACAGGAGACAGCTGATGCCGGTGTTTTGTCACTAATGGCTAAGGCAGATGCCAGTAATTTATCTACTGGTCATTTGACAGAGAGCGACAAGCTTAGTCTGCGTGTCCTTCTGAATCAGATGGATTCCATGGGGGCTCGCATCAGACATCTGCTTGGTGAGCCAGAGCCTGTTGATATTTCCGCCACCATGCAAGACCAGGATGTCATACCGAGCATCCTTTCCCCGCAAGACTCAGCCATTGCTGAGCCGCTCGACAAGGTTACGGCACATCCTGTCACGGAGCCCACGCCCCCTTCTACCATTGACCACGCTGAAGGCTCTATGGATCTCGACTGAACAACCACAGCTCTTTCACTCTCACTCTCACTCTCACTCTCACTCGCACTCTTGAGTTTCCACCTTAACATTCACAAAGAGTAATTGCGACAAGATCGCTTCTCTGCTCGAATTTACCATAGTCTTTTCCCTACCCTAATTCATTCTCGGAGGAATCAAATAGGACCTTTGTACGGATCTCTTCAACCTCTGCATGTATCTATGCAAGCGCCTAGTGTAGCATTACGCAACCACTATCTGAAGCGCCGTCTTTTCGCGCGACCTTTTTGATTATGGATCGCCGGACTTTGGAGGACTTCGCTATTTGAATCACGAACCATGGTTATAGAGACGATCTAGATGCTCTTTGTCTCCATCAATTCCGCGTTTGTTATTTCCGTCTCGTCTGAAGGGGACCGTAACCCAAAGGCAACCAAAACACACACAACCACCCCGCCTCTGAGCATCACAAAAAGCCCATGCATCGTCTGAGCGGTGCCATTACTTCATTACCTCATTCCCCCCTCGGTTTCTTTCTTTCCAATTTCTATATTATGCACGAAGCCACCCTTGATTACCCAGTTGATGGTGGACACGACATTAGTAGCAGCTAGTAGACACAGGGTGTTTCGAGATCGAGGTGAGCCAGCGCTGCGCTAACTACTCTTTGTTTGTACGATAGTTGAGAGTTGACGAGGAGAAAAAGCGATATTGATCGATTCAGCCCCCCGGGACGGATTCAGAGGCTGGTGCGATAGAAGTATTTGTCAATATGAGAGAAACATGAGACTGAAGACGAGATATTTGATTCTTCATCTCAATACTGGTCATACCCCGACGAAACGTGATATGGTACAAAATGTCAGAAAAGTCTGTCCCTTAAATCTGCTTATATTTTCGGGGTACCCCCGATGCCAATATCATTATGTACCACAAGTCTATACATCTTCGATCCAAGTTGTGCACCACAGAAACTCCATAAAAACATCAATTGCTAAGTCGTAAAAAGCTCAAAGACGTAGATACGTCAGGAGGCTCTTGCAAATCTTTTAGTTTTAATATACAACAAACCTCTAGGAGGCATGGCTTGCAAGGTTAGCCACTCCCCCCCAAGGGTTGCAAGATGAAATCCTGGCATCGTCCTTAATGC